>VMDR010033137.1:0-11459 GCA_007922815.1 Macrotus californicus
CTAAGACAAATAGGATCTTTCTTCTTTGGTTATAATTCATGTATGATTCTTATTATTTGCTTACAATCATTCCAGATAGGATATCATCATAGCATGTGGAGTGCTTACCTTTGCCTTGGTTACATTATATATGCTTATCTAGTTTCATGTTTAATGTTTGTGATTCAGGTGAGTGTGCTTCAAAATTTTTCTCAGGAATTGTCATGTGACTAAAAATAATATTTCATAAATCACTTTAAAATTCTACACACAATAAAAATAATCAAACTTATTTTTATCTCTTAATTTATTAGTTTGCTTAATTTCTCTATGTAATGGTAGAAAACACTGACTGATAGTTCTGTCATAATTAAATTTTGCTTACATGCTTTACATACCTTTAAGATTAAATAATAACCCGACTTGCAAGTAAACCTGCAAAAAACATCATTTTTCAATATTTTAGGCAGTCTGATCCAGACTGTGATAGTGTTTTATCAAAGGCAGCTTTGGTCAGCATTATTACCTTAAATCTAAAATATCAGCTTCTGGGCAAGTGCTTTTGTGGGTGTTTGTGTCCTGGCATGTGAAGACCTAATTGGATGTATTGTAGAAAAGGAGAGAGAAACAAGTCTCCTGACTTAAAGAAAGGTACCTTAAACTCTACCAGAATGAATCATTCAGAAGTTTTAACCTACCACAGTTTTTGGAGTTGCCTCAGCAATATGAGAAACTGGTATATTATTTACCTTGGAATCTCACTGATGTGAGGACCATTGTATTGCATGTGTACAGCCATACGCCTGCAGATCTGTTACTTCGCTGCAGGTAAAGCAATGTGGTAGCACAGGATAGCACAAACACAAAATCATGTTGTGCTCTAATGAGCAGGAAGAGGAGTTTGATTCGAAAATGCCTGAGACTGGTGGTATGGAATACAGAAAATAGCAAAGAGAGTAAGAAGTTTGAGATTTTTCATTTTTGTTTTCTGGTTTTCTTCTCACGTTTGGGCAAGTGTGGGAAAAGTGATGTAATGGAATGAACATTCTAAGACTTTGTGTCTAGAAGAAGTGAGCCCAAGCTCCAGTTCTTCCAATTAGCTGTTATGAGATGTTTGAGTGAAAATTTTTTAACAAGCTATGGTTCCTCTCCTTGTAAAATAAGAGTGATAATTTCATTCATTTATCTCTTTTTAAAGTTAACTAGTATTTATTCAGAACCCACTTTATGCTAGGTGGTAATCTGGGTACAGTGGAGATAGCAAGAAGATTCCTGCTGTGAGTATACTTACATTTTCATTGTAATGTGATTTCCATCTTGCCTCTCCGCTCAGATATTTACAAGATTTTTAATGTACTTACCCCTTCTCTTGAATTTTTGATGACATGATTTGTGCTACCTCTAACTTATGCACTATAGTAATACTACGTATTTTCTCTCTGGGAGAGAAAAATTTACATTCTACACTTAGATTCATGTGAGTGAGCAGGCTGACATCGCATGACCTTTGTCATCTTTCATACATTTTCACAGAATGTCGGGCATAGCTTAAAGAGTGTTTTTGTGAAGACAAGGTGAAAGAAAAGCTTTTTGCTTCTCTATTCTGTTCTAAGTTTATAAAGGCTTGGAAGTATGAAAAAACACGGCTTGTTAGAGAAAGGTAGCAGTGTGCCCTGGGTAGTTAGAATTATTGGGATAAGAGTGAGTTGCAAAGACATGAAGTTTAAAGTTCCTGTGGTGTGAAGTCAGTCCTCATTTACTTTATTCTGTTTGATTTTGGATATAATCAGTTACTCTGACAAAACAAATATTTGGACTGTTCTCCAGTGGTTTTCAAAATCGACATGATGAAATACAGTTTATGTAGTCTTCCTTATCTGTGGGGGATACATTCCAAGACTGATAGCACCTAACCCTATTTTTCCTGTTTTTTCCTGTACACACCTCTTCACTTAAAGAAAGCGCTTAGAGCTTCTCTTTGGCGTATCTGAATTGCCAGCTCTTTGGGGCCATTGTCAAGTAAAATAAGGTTTACCTGAACACAAGCGCTTGTGACACCGAAACAGTCGATCTGATAACCAAGACAGGACTAAGGGAGCGTCCGCAGCACAGACACGCTGGACAAAGAGGTGATTCAGGGTCCAGATGGGCCGAAACAGGCTGTGCAAGACTTCGTCACGCTGCTCAGAACAGCTTGCAATTTAAAACTTATGAACTGTTAATTGCTGGAAGTTTCCATTTAATATTTTCAGACTACTTGACTGCGGGTAACTAAAACCACAGCAGGACATGGGCACAAGGGGGACTACTGTGGATTCAAGATGGCCTGACTTGGCCTGTTTGTTATAATTTATGTTATTGAGCCAGTTCAGCAAACTTTGTTGACAGTGTATGGATCTAGAGTTGATCATTAGACATGTTACCATTTAGTAGAACTAATTTGGAAGTGTTTCTAACTTAAGTAAATGGTGAAGACATTTTCTTAGACGTGGGGCCTAAATATAAAGTGTGGTTGTTTGTGTTCTTACTATGTTATTTAAAAGATTCTACGGCTTGTATATTCAGTTTTACCTGTTTTTAGCTTTATGTAATGTAGTGCAGACACACTTTGTTTTATTGTGCTTTGCTTTGCTGTGCTTCATCGATGTTCTGTGTTTTACAAATTGAAGGCAAGGGCCTTCACCAGCAAAAAGATTGCATCTCACTTGATTAGTAGACTCAGTTTATTGTGGTCCGTCAGTTTTGGAGCCAAACCCTCAATGTCTCTGAGGTAGCCTGTATACTCTAAAACAAAGGATTATTGCCTTAAATGAAGTTGGAAGATTTAAAACATCAATATTTTCTCTCAGGCCCTGAAGATAGATCTAAGTTAGTCATCCACTAAACTGTTTTTGGTACTTCAGGCCTTTGGTATTAAAGAGAGGGGAGAGACAAGATGTCTTTAAGTTTCTGTAGCTTAATCTGGTAGTTTGGGAAGTCAATATATGAACATAATGAATAATGTTCTCTAAAAACATGGGAATATAACTATTAGAGCTTCCATACTAGTAAACTATTTCTACACTTAAAACACTATGGATTTTTTATAACAGGTAATGGTTGAGTGAAAACATCAGCAAATGTACTTGTGTGTTATATGAATGTTTATGATTACATATGACTATGCCTGGGGTAGTAAATTCTAAACTCTCTTGTTAAGACCTGAGATCTGGAGACTGAAGGAGTCCTGAGAATCCATTACGTTAGGGGTAGATTTAGAATTTTTAAAAATACATTTAACAAGGGACCCATGGATGAGGACAATGTGGAGGGGATTGTCTTTGGGAGTGGGGGTTAGATGAAGCAGGGGAGAGCACCGGGGAAAATGGGGACAAATGTAACTGAACAATGATAAAAAAAGGAAAAATACATTTAAATTGCCTGCCCAGAGTTCTTTAAGATATTTTCAAACTTTTTTGATTGTGACACAGTACCCATACACATAATATATGCATAAACGTATGGTTATGGGATGAATTTTGTCCTCCCCAAAGTCTTATGTTGAAGTTTTAATCCCCAGTATCTCCGAATGTAACCGTCTTTGGAGTTAAGGTCTTTAAAGAGGTAATTACGTTAATTTAAAATCAAGTCTTTAGGGTAGGCCCTCATTCAATATGACTGGTGCCTTTCTAAGAAGAGATTAGGACAGGTACAATGAGGAAAGACCGTGTGAAGACACAGGGAGAAGACAGCCATCTGAAAGACAGTCAAGAAAAGCCTCAGACTGTAAGCCGCTCTGCCGACATCTAGATCTTGGACTTCTAGCCTCCAGAAACGTGAGAAAATAAATATCTCTTGTTTTAGCCATCCACTCTGGTACTTTGTTATGGCAGCCTCAGCAAACTAATAGACAAGTAATTGAGATAAAATTTCATAACACTTCCCCTTGCTGTGTTTAGTGCACTCTAAAAGCATCTATTCTAGTTCAATAATTTAAAAATGCTGGTTGTGATTCATTAATGAATGACAATCCATATTTTTAAAAAATCTGCTCTGTGACTTCTTGAAGTAGTGCAGTCACATCCCGGGAAGGTTACTGTAGAGGAACTCTCTGTTCCATGTCGTCGTGTTGCCTGTGGGGCTCCAGTTTGCCATGGCGTTACTGGTCCTATTGTCTTTCCATCTACAGGTCCAAATGGAGGTATCTTTTAACCCAACAGTCTTGAAACTGTGAGAACATTGTTGTTGTTACTGATAGTGGCAGGGCTGGTTAGTCAGCAAACAGTGCACTCTCACTTATGTGCCTAGAGCCAAAAAGAAATTGAAACTTGGTCAGTGAGCATTTCTGTAGACTTTAAAATTTTTGTTTATTCAAATCTTGCTTATATTTGATTTTTACACATGGTAACTATAATATAATAATATGACAGAGATGAGAGCAAATATATTGGTCATACCAATAAATATAAATGACAATAAATCACCTATAAGTAAAATTGTTTTCAGATTATTTCACAAAGCACAAACAAACGATGCTGTATATAAGAAATATACCAAGAACAAAATGTTACAGACAGGCTAAATATAAAGAAATGGGGAAATGCAAACAGCAAGAAATCAGAGTTACCTGGAAATCAGACAATGTAGAGTTTATGTCAGAAAGCATTAAATGAAACAAAATATTCTTTACAATGCTGAATGTTTCAGTTGTGAATGAAGGGATGCTATCTATGCATCAAATAACACAGCAGCCACTTTTATTAAAAAAGACACTGTAGGACATGCAAAGAGAAATAACAACCACATGAATAATAGAAAACTTTTTAACATATCTCACTCAGTGCAAGACATATCAAAGGTACAAAAAACCATTTCCATGCAGGGTTTCCTTCCTCAATTTCTCACGAAATTTATGTTTTTCCACATTATGAGAAAATTTAGTTGAGAAATTGAGAAAATAGAAAATAGCACTATAATCCTCTGAGATCGAAAGTTTAATAAATTACATAGAGACATTACTGATTGGAAAGACCCAGGGATGTAAGTCATGGGGAAGAGTGGGAAATGGTGACATGGTGTGTCAGAGGTTAAGGTCAACGTATTCCGGATCTTCACAGGAACATGTAGGCAAGAAGCAGTGATGATCTGATCAGTCAGTTTTGGTGGTGGTTGCCAACTTACGATAACAACTGTCTTTTGATTTCTGTGTTCAAATCATTTATACTTAATTGTAATCATTTATACTGTAATTGTTTATAGGTTTGGATTTCTGTGCACCATTTTATTATGAGATGTCTGTTTCCTCTATTTTTCATTCCTTTATTTTTCCTTTCCTGTCTTTTTTGTATTGTTTGAATATTTTTATTTTTTAATTTACCCATTGAGTTTTGACAATGTCTCTTTGTGTGTGTGTGTGTGTATATATATATATATATATATATATATATATATATATATCAGTACTTGCTCTAGGAATAAAATTTACATAACTTTTCATAATCTTCCTAAAGTGAACATCAGTTGGAATATACCCTACCATTCGTTATTCAGGTCTAATTACTTTTGTCTGTTTATGTTACAGTTTTTATAGGTATTATATCTACGTACATATCCATAGGTGTATTCTGCAAAAATTTAAAAGGGAGGGTGTCATTGACATATGACATTATGTTGGTGTTTGGGTATAGAATATGATGATTTGACAATTGTATATATTTCAAAGTCCTCGCCACAATAAGTCTGGTTAACATCCATCACCAGAAATAGTTATACAAGTTTTATTTCTTGTGATGAGAACTTTTAAGATTTACTCACTTAGCAGCCTTTCAAATGTGTAATACAGTATTATCAATTATAGTTGCCATGACATATATTTTATAATTGAAAGTTTATATGATTTGATCACTTTCACCCATTTTGTCCTCCCAACCTCCCACCTTTGTATTTAGGAGTTTTTTTTAAGATTCCACATATAAATGAGATCACACAATGTTTGTCTTCCTGTCTGAATTCTCTTAGCATAATGCCCTCACCGTCTATCCGTATTGTCACAAATGGTGAGCTCTTCTTCTTTCATATGGCTGAATAATATTTCATTTATATATATATATACACACACACACATATACACACATACACAGCATTTTTCTTATCCATTCATCTGTCAATGGATGCTTAGATTGTTTCCCTATCTCAGCTATTGTAAATAAAGCCGCAATGAACAGAGGGATGCACATACCCTTTTGATTTGATTTCTTCACATAAATACCCAGAAGTGGAATTGCTGGATCTTATGGTAGTTCTATTTTCAAGTGTTTGAAGAACTTGCATACTGTTTTCCATAGTGGCTGCACCAATTTACGTTTCTATCAAAAGTGCACACGGGTGCCCTTTTCTCCACATCTTCTTTAATACCTGTTATTTCTTGTCTTTTGGCTAATAGTCATTCTAGCGGGTGTGAGGTAGTATCTCATTGTGGTTTAGATTTGCATTTTCCAGATGTTTAGTGATGTTAAGCACCTTTTCATGTATCTGTTTGCCATCCATATGTCAAACAGATTTTTCTTTGGAAAAATACCTATTTGGGTCCTCTATCCATTTTTTAATAAGTTATTTTTTTGTTGTTTTGTTAATTGAGTTTTATGGAAAACAATTTGGATATAATAATGTAATGTTTATAACTTTTGCATTTAATTGTCATACATATTTTAAAGATTTTAAGAGGTGGGAGATAATCTATTATAGTTTCCCAGATATTTGCCCTTTCTGTCACTTTTCTTTCACTTTTGATATACCAGATTTTCCTCAGTTATCATTTCCCTTCCATCTGCAGAAACTCCTTTAGCATTTCCTTTAGAGCAGGTTTGCTGGAGACCAATTATATTCGTTTTCTTTCATCTGAGAGAACCTTTCACGTTCACATCTGAAGGATACTCTCGCCAGTCACACCATTCAAGGTTGATAGCTGTTTTCCGTCAGCACCATAAAAGTGCCAGCCGGTCCTCTTCCTCCTGGTCCTCCTTGTTTGGACGGGGAATCTGCAGTCATTGAGGTTGTTGTTTTTCTCTGGCTACTTTCGAGGTTTTTTCCTTTTGTATTTAGTTTTCAGCATTTTGAATATAATATTTTGAGGTTTGGATATTTTTGATTTTATCTTCTTGGGTTTTGCTGAGCTTCTTGAATTTGTAATTTTATGTCTTGTGCCAGAATTGATAAAGTTTTAGTCATTATTTTTCCAAGTATTTTTTATTTCTCTTCTTTTGGGATTCTGTTGATACAAACGTTAGGCTTTTCGGTGCCCGCAGGTCCTTGAGGCTCTGACTTTGTTTTCTTTTTTCTCTTTGTTTTACAGATTGGCTAATTTCTAATGATCTGTCTACAACTTCACTGACTCTTTCCTCTCACATCTGCGTTCTGTTCTTAAATGAATATTTTATGTTATATTTTTCAGTTCTAAAATTTCTATTTTAATTTTTATGGTTTTAATTTCTTAGCCAAGACTTTCTCTCTTTCCAGTCATTTTAAAAGAGTTTGCTCCTATGGCTTGGCTTGGGGCATGGTTACAATAACTGATTATAAGTTCTTGATAACTCCCTTACCTGCATTTTTTTGGGATGGGTGCTTGTTTATTTTCTTTTTCTCTAAGAGTTAATGTTTTCCTGTTTCTTTGCATGCTGAGTAATTTTTGCATGTATCCTGAACATTTGCATGTTATGAGTTTATAGATTTTAATTAAATCCTAAGGGAAATACTGTTCTTTTCATTTTTAGAACTGTCTCAACCTGGTTAGGTCAGTTAGTAAGTTGGACCCAGCATCTGTGGGTTGTGGTTTCAGTATTAATTCCATTTTCAAAGCCTGTTTTGTGCTGCTGTTGGATCTGTTTATCATGTGCATCATCCAGTGTCTGGTGTGGGATCTGTGTACTGGTTTACTCTGCACTTTAGTTCTCAAAGGCTTTGCTGTGCTGTGTAAGGTCAGATCTATACATGCGTAGCTCCGATGTGAGCCCAGGAGTTCATAAGCAACATTAGGTAGTTTGTTCCCTTGAGTTCCCTTCTCTCTGAGATTTCTCTCATACTGTCTCCTACAGGCTCCCCTTTGCAGCCCACAAGCCAGAAAATGGGGCCTTTAGTTTCCCTGCTCTGCCATCTACTTCGGCAGCTCTTTGGCATTTGGGGCCAAATGACTTGAAGACAGAGAAAAAAGCAGCAGGCATTTTACCTATGATCTTAGGACCCTTGCTCTTCTGGTTAAAAAAGAATGATTTTCCTCCCGTTGAATGTTAGCATCTGTAGTAGCCATGATCCTGCCACTCACTATGAAATTGCCTCGGGGCGGGGGCTGGAGAAAATGGAAGATGGTAGTGGATTGCCCTTCTCTGTGACTCTTGAGTCCATTAGGGCCTTTTGGTTGTCCATGGAGTGATCAGGAACATTGCTGCTTTACTGTCCTCAAGATCACTTCCTGGTCCTGATCTAGGTTTATAGATACTGTGTGCACACTCCCAGATGACCGCTGGGAGAAGTGGCAGGAGCACTAGAAAACCCACTTTCCAGTGGAGCCAGCTGTCTTTGAGGAGCTTTCCCCACATCGCATTCAGCACTGCTGTTTGCAGTCATGTGGCCACATCTAACTACAAGGGAGTCCGGATCTGTAGTCTTTTATCTGATGTATTGCCGCCCCAAGTAGTAGTACGGCTTTCTTACTGGGGAGGAAGGGGAGAACAGACCTGCTAGACAATTAGCAGTCTCTGGTGGAGCTAGAGCTGCCAGAAACATAGGGATAGAGACTTAACAAATGTAAATGATAAATACGATTATGATATTCTTAGAGATTGAGGTAGTCATCAATATTTTAATAGCCTTACAGATTCACTGTATAAAGATAAAAAGGCGCAGAACTGTGAAAAGTTTGTCCCCTCCCACTTCTGTGCACCAGCTAGCTGCTCCCCCTTCCTGCAGACCACCACTGTATCAGCGACAAGTGTTTCCATCCATACTAGAATACTGTATTAAGCATATTTTTAGTTATTTTTCATAAATGTTACTAATGTAGGGCATGAATCAGGTGTGCCCCTAGGGTGGTGGGTAGGGGTGGTGTTATAAAGAGAAATGTTGCAGTTAGGAGTATGTATGTGAAGCATGTAGAGCCGTGGAAAGTGGGTTGAGAACCGTGGTCCCAGATTGAACTTTCATCAGCCCGGCACTCTGAAGGTGGTTCTGAAGCACTGTTTTCACTTTTACTGAGTTAGACTTCAGCGTGGGGATTCCTTGACATGGGGAGTAACAAATACTGTGGTGTGAGTGCTGTGAACTCATTTGCAGCATGTTATAAAGTGGTATAACTTTCAGGGAAGTAGCATTTTCATGAAATGGCATAATTAGAGAAAGAACTGGGTCTTCCCAGTAGTCTTAGGATACCGTTGAAAACTTTACCAGGCTAACAGGGACTTGCCTGTTCTGGTTCCCACCTATCTTCTCGACTCATCTTTTAGCCTTCTTCCCACAGCTGATACAGTTTTCTTCCCTGTGCTCTCCAAGACGCCAGGCTCTCGCGTGTCAGGGTTTATGCCCCTGTTCTCTCCTGCACTGCCACCCCTGGCTGTTCACCTGGTCAGCTCCTTCTCTTCTGTGTCCTCCAGATCCCATCTGAGCACCGTTCTCCGTGAGCTCTTCCCTCCGGCCTTCTAACTTAAGTTAGATCTTAGGCTTTCCTTTTGCTTTCCCCTGTGCTTATCACGTCATTACTTCATAGTTATTTGTATAGCTCTTTCTATGATATCCTGTTGAGCTGTCTAGATTGTAAATGTCATGAAGCTGTGGACCATATTGGACATATCACTCTGTCATTGGTTTAGTGCCTGTAAGCACTGTGAGCAGTCCCTCAAAAAATATTTGTTGAAAAATGTTTGGTGACTGTGATGATGAATTTTCTGTGTCAACTTGCCTGGGACGCTGGGTGCCCAGACATTTGGTCAAATATTATTCTGGGTATGTCTTGAGGGTGTTTATGGATTAAATACATACTGGTTTTTTTAAAGGTATATAATTTTGTTTCATTTTATTTTTTCTGCCTTTTGCTGAATTTATTGGGGTGACACTGGTTAACGAAATCACACAGGTTTCAGGTGTCCAGTCCTACAGCACGTCATCTGTGCCCTGTGCATGTGTTCACCACCCTGAGTCACAGCTCCTTCTGTCACCATTTATTCTCCCTGACCCTCCTCCACCTCCTGTCATCACCCCTCTCCCCAGCAGTCCTCACACTGCTGTCCATGTCCATGAGTTTTTTCTCTTAGAAATATCAGTTCGCTGTTCCACTTATTTTTATGTTGTTCACTGGAGAGTGAACATGTAACCTTGGCATATCGGGATAATGCTCTAACTAGCTGAGCTGCCTGGTCAAGGCAACTTGAGATTAACATTTGAATTGGCAGACTGAGTAAAGTCAACTTCTCTCCCTAGTTTTGGTGGGCCTCATCCAATCACTTGAGGGCCTGAATAGAACAAAAAGGCTGACCCTTCTGTGAGTAAGAGGGAACCCCTCTTGCTGATTGGCTTCAAGCTAGTACATTGTTTTTTTCCCCTACCTTTGGACTTGGACAGAAACATTGACTTCTCCTTAGTCTTGAGCCCAATGGCCACCAGACTGGGCTATACTATCAGCTCCCTGTGTCTCAGGCATTTAGACTTGGTTTGGAACTACAGCATTGGTTCTTCTGGGTCACCTTACATCTTGCTGACTTCAGATTGAGGGACTTGTCAGTCTCCATAATTGTATGAGCCAATTCCTTAAATAAATTTCTTCATATGTATGATGCACATATTTACACACATCCTATTGGTTTTCTTTCTCTGGAGAACCCTAACTAATATAGTGAGCTTCACAATCACCCAGAAAGTAAGTGTAAGAGGAGACAAAACATCTCTGAAAATCTCAAGTGTGGGTCTAAAGTAAGAAAGTCATCTTCTGGTGTTTCTGGGAATATTAAGTTGATATGTGAAGCATGTGTATATCCCTTAGGAAATTGAAACATGATTATCTGCAACAGTTTGTAGTACATTTTGTGCCAAAAGTCTGCTTTGGAAAAATGATGAAGTCCATGGACTCCTTAAAGCAATGGCTTTAAATAGGTATAATACATAGTGTTATAGAAGAAAGCAGTTATAATGAAATACAGATATTAAAATATTAAACATTAAATGTGTGATAGTATGATATATTTCTTTTTATTAAAGATTTAAATAGCATGGCAAAATACTTATATATGGGCAGTTTAAAGTAAATTTTATTTTTAAAGAAGATCAGAAGGGAGATTGTCAACATGACTAGCCTGTGTGCCCATTCATGTTATAAAGCAACTTTATTTAGGTTCTAAAACTACTGTAATTTCAAGATATGGTAGGTATAAATGATATTTCAAGATATTTGCCACAAATGTAATAGCATATAAAAATGTTTATTATTTCTGACAGAACACTGGCAAAAGTAGGTTTACAGT
>VMDR010033138.1:0-11279 GCA_007922815.1 Macrotus californicus
TTATATGGAACAAAAAAGGGTGCTGAAAAAGCAATCTCGAGAAAGAAGAACAAAGTTGGAGGGATCACACTACCTGATATCAAACTATACTACAAGGCCACAGTAATCAAAACAGTATGATAACTGGCATAAAAACAGATGTACAGATCAATGGAACAGAATAGACAGCCCAGAAATAAACCCATGAGTTTATGGTTCATTAATATTTGACAAAGGAGGCAAGAACATACAATGGCATACAGATAGCCTATTCAACAAATAGTGTTGAGAGAATTGCACAGATAAGAGCAAAAAAATGAGACTAGACTACCAACTTACACCTTACATGGGAATAAACTCAAGATGGATTAAAGACTTTAAATGTAAGTTACAAAACCATTAAAATCCTGAGTAAAACATAACCAGTAAAATTTCAGATATCTCTCATAACAATATTTTTGCCAATATATCAACTCAGGAAAGGAAAACAAAGGAAAAAAGAAACAAATGGGACTACATCAAAGTTAAAAACTTTTACACAGCAAAAGAAACCATTAACTAAATGAAAAGAGAACCCAGTAAATGGGAGAATATATTTGCCAATGATATATCTGATAAGAGGTTAATTTCTAAAATTTGTAAAGAATTTATACTACTAAACACCAAGAAGACAAACAACCCAATTAAAAAAAAAAATGGGCAAAGGACCTGAATAGACACTTCTCCAAAGAGAATATACAGATGGCCAATAGACCATATGAAAAGATGCTCAACATCACTAATCATCAGAGAAATGAAAATTAAAACCACAATGAGATATCATCTCACATCTGTCAGAATGGCCATCATAAATAAATCAACCAATAAGAAGTGCCATGGAGGATGTGGAGAAAAGGGAACCCTGTGCACTGTTGGCAGGAATGCAGACTGGTGCAGCCACTGTGGAAAACAGTATAAAATGTCCCAAAAAAATTAAAAATGGAACTACCTTTTGACCCAGTGGTCCCATTTCTGGGAATATATTTAAAAAAATACTAATTTGAATGAATATATACTACCCCTAAGTTCATTGCAAAGTGATTTAAAATAGCCAAGATCTGGAAACAGCCCAAGTGCCCATCAGTAGATGAGTGGGTAAAAAAAGCTGTGCTGCATTTACATAATGGAATGCTACTTAGCCATAAAAAAGAAAAAAACCTTTTATCTTTGCAACAGCAGGAATGGACCTGGAGATTGTTATGCTGAATGAAATAAGCCAGTTAGAGAAAGAGAAATACCATATGACTTCACTTATATGTGCAATCTAATCAACAGAATAAAACTGATGAACAAAATAGAAACAGAAACATGGACACATGGAACAGACTGACAGCTGTCAGAGGGGAGGCGTGGTGGGGGTCTGGATGAAAGAATGTGAAGGGATGAAGCAAAAAAAGATAGATAGATACAAAGACACAGACAACAAACAATGTGGTGTTAGCCAGGGGCAAAGGGAGATGGGAGGTAGGTGGAGGTGGGCAAGAGCAGGGGAATAGGGACAGAGAGAGACTTTCCTTGGGGTGACAGGTGCACAATGCAGTGTGCAGATGATGTTTTGTTGAGCTGTACACTTGAAACCTATGTGGTTTTGTGAACCAATGTCACCCACAATAAATTCAATTAAAAAAAGGAAAAAATGTGCAAGAGTTATGAACAGGTACAGTGGAAGAAATAATGACTCACTCAGCATAAAAAGATGAGCCACGTTCCTCATAGCCAGAATAATGCAAAATATTTACCACAATAAGATAGCACTAAAACAAAGCCCAGCATCAAACAGTCTGTCAATAGCAACAAGTGTTGAGGATGTGGGGCTACAGAATTTCCACACCTTGGAAGGAGTTGGCATCATACGTATTCTCTTTGACTCGGCAATTCGGCTCTTATGTATATGCCCTAGAGGAATGTTTACCCATGCACACCATGATACATGTATGAAAGCACTCATAGCAACACTGTTGACACTAGCAAAGTCTGTTCAAACAGCTCCCATGTTCACCAACCACAGAATGGATATGTAAGTGGTGATATACTCTTATGATGGAGTACTTAGCTGTGAAAATGAATGAACCACTGTCACATTTCTAACAGGAATGGATCCCACATACAATGCTGAGTAGAAGAAATAAAACAGAAAATTATAAAACATGTGATATTGTTTCATTTTCATATTTTAAAACGCAAATATATAAATGTATAGACATGTATATATGTGTATAAATTATACATACATGCATGTATATATAATTCACATACATACCCATATGTACATACACACATGCACGTGTGTATAATATATATTAAGCCATGTATGTGTATATATGTATATGTATAATGCACACAAGCCATGAATAAGCATACATGTGTATATATATACCACACATGTATGTGTGTGTTTTATTTATATATGTAAATAAAATATATATGGAGAGCCATGAAGAAAAGCATGAGAAGGATTATTTCTCATTTAGGGTAGGGGTAACATCTAGCAGGGAGACAGGGGATTTGATCAGAGAGAAGTACATAAGGAAATTTTTAAATATAGCCAATGTTCTATTTCTTAGCTAGATAAGGCAAATATAAGTATTTATTGTAATATTTTTCTCTAAATTGCATGCATGCTATAGTTCATGATAAAACTGTTCATGGAGACAATGGATGAAGAAGTGAAAGAATCAAATATAGAGATATCTATACTGTATTGTAGCCAGAAAGACTTGTGGGGCCATGTTCTTTCTTTCTTTTTTTTTAAAGATGGCAACTCTGATAATACATTTGCATGCTGTTGAGAATTGATAGGGAATGTGTAAGGAGCTGGGTCCTTGAGTTGATGAGAGGAAAGAGGTCAGACTTAGAAAAGTGGGGAGAGCTTATTCACTAGAACAGTTGGGGTCGTTGACCAAGTATGGCTGCAAATGCTAGTAGGATGGTTAATTTGGGGGTGAAAAGGGGAGTTAGTTTTCTTATGATTGCTTCTAATTTTTCAGTGAATGAGAGACAAAGTTATAAGGGCAAAGAGGATATTTGAGGTTTAAGGAGAAAGAGGAAAAGGAAGCCTGAGAGAATTGGGAAACATCTATGAAAATGTGCAGGATCTACT
This sequence comes from Macrotus californicus, assembly GCA_007922815.1. Classification (NCBI taxonomy): domain Eukaryota; kingdom Metazoa; phylum Chordata; class Mammalia; order Chiroptera; family Phyllostomidae; genus Macrotus; species Macrotus californicus. The sequence goes on from VMDR010033138.1 coordinate 3,119, forward strand.
TGAATTTTATGTTTATACATGAGATTTAGCAGAATGGTTTGTTCATTTTTTCATCAAGTATGAATCGCTCAGGTACAGGTGTATAGCACTGAATTGAGACAGAGTCAGGGTTTTACAAGGTGGGAGTGGAAATGGTGAGTAAAGATAACAAAAACTGAGAGAGCATAGGGGCCAATGAGTTGAAAATCCTGATGGGTCTAAGGAACTTTTCGTGGCAGCATTGCCAAGTACGTGAGCTGGAACGATACCAGCTGGTGGTAGAGAATGGAATGGTCAAACCTGAGATTTTGAAGGGAGAACAATTACTTCCAAATCTTTCCACCTGCTCCACCAAGAGCGCAAGGCAGAATTAGGTAGCAGAAGTATGGTGGAGGGAAAGGGCACTGGAGAGAGATCAACAAAATAAAAGGAAGGTGTAATGGAGACTATGTGGAGGTTGTGTCACTGAGGATGATTATCAGCCGAAGGGTGGAAGAGGGACCGAGCCAGATGGTAAGATCCGCAGTGATGGGGCAGGATGACTGTATGCAGAGTAGTGGCAGTTCGTACTGTCTGATAGAATTTGCTCCAGTGGAGCTGAGGGTTTTGAAAGAAAAGATGGTGAAATGATCTGGAAGAAGTACTGAAGACAAGAATATCTTACCTATATCTAAGACCAGTGGTAAGAGGGGGACAGGGGAAAAGTCAGCCCCTACCTGGGAGGGATACAAAGGAAGCAGTGTCTCTAGGAGAGGGCTGGGCTTCGGTTAGGGAAAAAAGACGATAAAAGGTGAAGAGAACAGTGAATATTTGCTGATAGAAGACCCTGAGGTCTACAGGAAGGGCACAGGGGAAGGCTCTGCAAGGTCAAGGGTGGGGTTGGGATAGATGGGGACATGAAGGACTGAATAGGGGTTTAGATGATGTTATGGATGGAATGTTTGCATTCCCCACACATTTGTACATTGCAGCTCCAGCCTACAATGTGATGAGATTTGGAGGTGCTCCCTTCGGGAGGTAATTATGATTGGATGAGGCCAAAAAGTGCGGGTGGGGCCCTTGTAAGGAACTAGTGGCCTTATAAAAGGAGGAAGACTCTGTGTGTGTGTGTGTGTGTGTGTGTGTGTGTGTGTGTGTCTGTCTCTCCCTCCCACCCCAGACACTGAGGAAGGGTCATGTGAGGATACAATGAGAAGGCAGCTGCCTGCAAGCCTGGAAGATAGCTCGCACCAGGAATCATATGGGCTGACATATTGATTGTGGACTCCCTAGCCTCCAAAATTGTGAGAAATAAATTTCTGTGGTTTAGGCCACCCAGTGTGTGTTACTTTTTATGGCAGCTATTAGAATTCTAGTGCCAGTTCCACTGTGTATGTGCAGGGTGAGGGTGGGGGCAGGTTTCTCACACCACCAACACAAGCTATTTGCCCCATAATTCGAATCAACGCTGAAACTATTTTCCTGGAGACCGCATCGATTCCACAGGTTAAGGGCTCAGTCCTATACGACTGCCACACTCCCTCAGACACCAATCATAATTCTGCTTGTCACTTGTACCTCTGACTGACCAGTTATAGAGCAGAGGGTTCAACAACCTCCTCCTCGGGTTCAATTAATTTGTGAGAGTAGCTCCCAGAACTCAGAGAGCCTGTTTACTTACTAGGCTACTGCTTTATTATAAAAGAGTATAGCTCAGGAACAGCCAGATAAAAGAGATGCACAGGGCAAGGCGTGGAGAGAGGACATGGAGCTCCACACCCTCTCTGAGTCCACCACTTTCCCCGAACTGCTACATGTTCATCAACTTGCAAGCTGCAGTTTTTGGTTTTGTTGAAGGTTTTGTTATACAGGTATAATTGATTAGATCTTCAGCCATTGATGATTGATTCGAGCTCCAGCCCCTTCCCGTCCCCAGAGGTAGGGGGTGCAGCTGAAAGTTCCAACTATCTAATCATATAGCTGGCTCTCCTGGCAAGCAGACACCTTCCTCAGGTGGGGTTCAAAAGTCACTTCATTAATATAACAAAAGACACCTTTATCACTCCTATTACTTTGGCAATTCAAAAGGTTTTAGGAGCTCTGTGCCAGAAAAGAGGACAATGACCAAATATACATTTGTTATTATGAATCACAGTATCACAGCAGCCCAAGCTGAAGAAGACGAACGATGAACAAGTCCGGTTGGACTTGCGACAGCAAATGAAGTGCACATAAGCTACACGGCAAGGTGGGGTTAGCCCTGACACCCACTATGGGAAGGTGGAACCCACAAAGTTACCTGGCACAGGGCAGACACTCAGTAATAAATGGTTTTTATTGTTCCAGTTATGTCTATTTTACCTAATCCTTGAGAACACAACTCATTCTCCTAAAGTGTAGCAAGGTAGTTTATGAAATCACCAACTGATAAAACTGGAAGTCACCTTACAGAAATCCAGTCATACTCTTTCAGAGGTGAGGAAATAGGGATTCACAGACACAAAGTAAGGTCTCCCAACTGCTCCCCCGTGTGTTTGTCCTGTGAAACCAACCGTTAGATCCTGCGAAGCCTTGCCTGATGAAACTCATGGCAGCTGCTCTCAATATGCCCTGTGTCAACCAGGTGTTCCCAGTGGTCTGACAGCTGGGGCCTGGCTGACCCTGGAGGAGCTGCTCCTCCCAGATCAGCCAATTTCTGGAGATTGTAAAGGACTCGCCTTTGATCATGGTTTGCAGGTGCAAATCAATCAGTCCAAGATCTATAACCCCAGCTACTTCCTCTTACTCTCTCTCACACTCCATGCCACTGTCCCCCCACCCCATCCTGACCACCCCAGGGCCAGGTGCCAGGCAGCTAAGGACAGCCCAGAGCCTGTTGAAATTACTCAAACTAGCCAATCCTAAATCTGCTTACCCTGGATCACCCATTCTTTCCCATGGGAACCTCAATAAGGGCTCTCCCCCGTGGCGCCCCCTTGCCCCCATTCCTCCTGACTGCTCGGGGAGCTCCCCTGTGTGCCCTGCTTGGTGTGGTGCACCCCTGTCCTCTTGGGGTCTATGAGTCTAACAAACTGTCTTCTCAATGCTGATGTCCTTACCTGTTGGCCTCGCCATACCTAAATAATTATAGAACCTAAATTTTAAAAAATGCCCCCATGATCTTGGGTCATCAGACCTACTACTAGAGAGGGATCACAGGGCAGCTGTCCCTCAAACATTATTCACTTCAGGTCAGTCACGGTCCCCTCCTCTGTTCCCACCACAGCTTCCCCTTCTTGCCTCTCTGAACATGGAAAACTGGCCTCTTCTTAAAGAACACCTACAAAGCCCTGTTTGAAACATCCCACACTGCTTCCCCACGGTTTTCACGCGGTGGACTATCACTCCTGCAAAGTCTCTGAATCCTTCTGTAGATAGACACATCTTCAACTTGCCTGTTTCCATTCTCAGTCACTGAGCAGGCCAGCTGAAGCACACAGCAAGACCAGCACCAAACTTTGGGGAGCAGGCAGGTCAGGTGCCCTGTAACATCAGCTGGCCCCAAAGGCTGATCGCTCAACAGGGGACAGTGGCACCCACTCTGCAGAATTCTGTGGAAAGGGGGTGGGAGTCGAGACCCTGACTGTGGTGGATCTGTGGGGACAAGGCTAATGCGAAGTGACCAGAAGACTGCTCTCCAATGTGATTATTCACCTACGGGGTGAGGCTCTGGTGTGGAGGTCCTGGTGCCAGGCTGAGAGGTCTGGGTCCCGGCGGAACAGACAGAATTTCAGATCCAATCTGTCACAAGGATAGAGTGGCCCAGACAGGCACCCAGAGTGTGTTGGTTTGTGACACCCACATTGCACAGCTGGATGATCTGACCCCAGAAGCAAATGGTAGAAATAGAATCTGGAAGGCCCATTAGACTCCCTTCTGCCTCTCAGATTTAAAGAGATTTAACAGCTAGAGTTGGGAAGGGAGGTTGGATCTGCTATTGTTGCATTGAACATTATTTACCACTTACTGAGTGCCTTTCACACACTGGGTGCCAAATGGAAAATAAAACAAAAACAGGCCACATCTAGTGAACAAAGGAGAGGGCAGGGCTAACGTTACCATGGGTGTCCAAAAGCCTAGAACCTTCAACTGGCTGTTTTAATTCACTTAACCAGTGAGCCCATGGGCAAATATATGAAGGCAATTAAAAATATGGCGCTCCCAACAGCCTGGGATGCTGGACCAAAGCCAGGGAAACCCCTGTATTACCTGTTGGTGACATAGTCAACAAGGTGCTGTTTGAACAGGAGGCTCCACTTCTTAATTAGGTTCAGCAGAGATGCTTTAAAGGGTCGCATGTCAATCCTCATCCAGTGGTCGAACACCTTGATGGGCTCCAGCCTGCGCACATCTTCATAGAGCTTTTCGTAGGAGTCAATCTGTGCTTTAAACTGGTGGAGGAGGGGCGGGTTCTCTGGGATGCCATCTTCTGCATAGGCTTCAATCTCTTCAGGTGTGAGGATGTGCCCATACAACAGAAACTGGGCCAGAATCTCCTTCCGGTCCTCCACATAGAGGTAGGAGTATTGGCTGAAGGTGTTTCGGTAGCTGCAGCAGAGGGCCATCATACCCTGAACTCTGTCCATGAGTGTGCTCCGCATCCTTGCCAAGTAGGCCACAGCCTCCATGTCAACCTGGGGAGCAAGACAAGAGCAGGCAGATCACACCAGCACTCTGCAGTGAGTCCCAGGTCTGGCCAGAAGGTGGGGTTGCTGCAGATCCAGTACCTGATAGTGGGGAGCGCTGTTTTGCGGGGAAAGCCGTGGCACCAAAGATGCTATTCTAAAAATGCTGGTGACAAGACCCTCAACCATGTCATAGAAGCTGCCCTCCACTCCAGACTCCAGAGATGGAGAAAAAGTTAATTCTGGGAATCCTAAGCTCAGCTGTGCTTCAAATATTGGGTTGAGTCCTGGCTTACATTCTGGAAAACAAGAACAAAAAAAGGAAAATAGGTAAAATGGGCAAAGAGAAGTACCGTTTTAAAAACACTGAGAGAATTTCTTTCCTTTAAGTGAGCTGCTCGGTATAGAAAGTGGAAAGGTAAACTTTGCTAGCACCCAGAAAAGGGGAGGGTCTCAGTCTTACAGTGTTTATCAGCAGGGGAAGCACGGACATTTTGAACCTGCTGAGTTTAAGTTTGGTGCAGGCTGTCCTGGGCACTGCAGAACAGTTCCTCTCCTTGTCTTCAGAGAGCATATTCCAGTGAGCGATCAACTGAAGCCAGTCTCCTTTCATGTTCCCAAATGCCTCCTGGGAGGCAGTAGAGACTCTGGTTGAGAAGGGGTAGATTTTGCAAAGCCAGTTTTTTGGAAGCAGCTCATTTCTTCCTAGGCACAGACTAGGCAATACCACTGGCAGCCACTAGGGGGTTGGGGGGATGGTTTGTCCTTGGTTGCACGAATATGAAAAGCAAAGAGACGTTACAGTTCTGCCTGTTCTGTTTCCTGTCTATAAAAACAGAACTTATTTTAATTCTGTAATCCTATAGTGATAACATTTTAAATCAGTATAAGTAATTTTAAAATTCCTGATAACTTGCTAGACAACTCATCTTGCTAAATTTAAATCAAATTATAAAATAGAGTAAGATATTCCAAGTACAAGATAAATGCTAAAACTTTTATCAATAACCACTTATTTTCATGTATCTTTTTGGTGGTAAGAATATTTAGGAGGCTGTTATGTGTTGGATACTGTGTTGGATGTGAGTGGCAAAGACTACTTATTGGAATTTATTGTCCCCCTTTCCCAGAACTAGAGCTGTAAGTGTGCATGTGGCATTTCCCAGCTTGTGGCACGGTGTGGCTGTGTGGTTCCCTCATCAGTGGGATGTGAGGAGAAGTGACAGTGCCACTCCCAGGCCGGGGCCTTAGAGACAGCAGGTGAGCTTTCTCTCTTCTCCCCTGGACTGGTGACCCAGCTAAAGCAGAGAATGAAGACCAAGCCCTGGTGGGTGGTGGAACCATGGGATGGAAGGGACCTGGCCACTAACCTGGGGCACTTGCTTTGGACCAGTGCTTGGGGAATAAACTTGTTTGTCCTTTAAGCTGCACTATTGATGGAGTTTTGTTATCATTCTCCCTAACAACAACAACAACAACAAAACCTGTGGGATCTTCAGAGATATGTAAAACTAAACTCTGGCCCTCAAAACTTCAGAAAAATAAATTTGCATTATTGGGCTCAGGAGTGTCCCATAAAATGCATATTTAACTTAAGGGAATGTAAGTTTACCAATATCATAGTAACTATATTACTATTGTAGAACAGCTTTAAAAAAAACTTTTAAGATTATGCTTTGCCTATATATTCTGTACTTCTTCATGCATTAGATGCTTCTAGTTTAGTAGGCCAGGTTGCACATAGTTTAAAAGATTTACAAGACTTTCAAGGTTATTTTACTCTATGAGAGTTTTGCCCTATATGCTTTCATGAGAACCCAATCCCTACGTTAGATGCAATGCCAGCATAATGCCCATATAAACCAGGTGGTCCTGGTGGCTCCACAACCTTGGTGTGAGTAAATCACTTTAGCAGTTAAGAAGGGGGAGACGATTTCTGGAGAGTGGGTAGAATTTAGCCTCAGCAGGGTAAAATTCAATGAATATTTTGGGAGGCCAGACCAAAGCTTAGGAACGGTGTTTGCTTGACCAAACAAGAGAAGGTAGAAATGGTAAGGTGGACAAGAGTAATAAAATTGCCTGGCTGGCTACTGGGAAGGGTCACAGTGATTTTATTCTTCTTTGAGGCTACTCTCTCTAGGATCCACCTTCCCCAGTGCCTTTTCCATTTTATCTGTAGCTCTTCAGTTCAGGCAGCTGCTAAATCTAGCTCTAGTCCATCTTACAGTGTGAAGAAAGCATGCATGTCTTTCCTCACATTTCCATGGAGAAAAGGTAGCTTCAGCAATCTCAAAAAAATACTACCATCTCCTCTCTCCATCCTCTCGTTCCTACTCTCTCCTTCCTACAAAAGGAAGACAGCTTGCCACATCAAACAGTGCAGGTCAAGGGAGCGATTGGTCAAAGGTGAGTCACTGCATTTAGAGACCATCTCTTGAACACTGCCTGTACCCATGTGTGGCAGAAGCATCTTCCTAGATCTTGAAGGAGAAATGAGAGACCAGAAATTCTAAACCTCCAACATCAGAGGAGGTTGGTCTGTTTATCTAGGTGGGCACTGAGCGGCCTGACCCCTGGGAACCAGCTCTTCAGTCTCAATGTCTATGTCCTGTGCTTCATGGTGGCTTGCCCTTAGGATCTAGAAGGTGACCTTGCTGGCTGACTGTACTGGACCCCGTTTCCTGCTGCTGCATTTTGTTGATTTGGGGAACCCCTGCACCCTGACAGCAAACACCTTGTTTTTTACCTCAGCCTCTGTACCAGCAAAGACCATGGGGGTGTTGCCCATCTGAGCTCCACCCAACACTGGGCCTCGCTCCTCTCCAGCTCAGCCTAGGGGTCTGTATGTGCCCCTTTGCATGGGCAGGATGCCTGGATGTGGATCTTGGCCTGCCTATTTTAACTCTGCATTTGATTTCTGTCCTTGGGTTGGACTTGGTATCTTAAAGACTCATCTCACCTTCATCTTCTCCCTTCAAAATATTCACCTCTGCCTTTCCATTGATGAATTCTTCCATACGACCATTGCTGAGCTCCTCAGAATCTACCAGATGTGAAAGGTTTAATTCAACTTTATTCTTGACCTCTTCTGCCCTTTCCATCCCACTCCTTACTAGCTGAGGTTAGCTCTTACTGTAATATATTTGATTCTCTGCACCTTAACCCAGTGTGGCTACCATAAATCCAAAACCCTTAGCTATCGTTTAACCTTCAAAGAGTGCCATTACCTTCTTCTTAACATTCCTTTTCCTTCTGAAAGCCACCTCATTCCTGGCCTCTTCTCTGATCCTTTTTCACAGAGAAAAAGTTCTTCCACTTAACCTGGCTACTACACCTTCTCTGAGTTCTCAAAGCTACAGAGATAGAGTATAGTAAGCTCAAAGGCAGACGCTGCCCCACCCCCATCACCACAAGTCAAGTCCAGTTGAAGCTGTCTTTACTAATTGTGCTTCCCGGTATTCCAGCTCAGTCACTCCTCTTCACTGAAGCTTGATTTACATTGAATAAGCTTTTATGTTTTTGCTTTTGAACTTCACTGT
>VMDR010033139.1:0-11467 GCA_007922815.1 Macrotus californicus
CACATAGACACAGACAACACTGTGGTGATAGCCAGAGGGAAAGGGGGTGAGGGGGTAGGTGGAGGGGGGGTAAATGGGAACAGAAGAAGACTTTGCTTGGGGTGATGGGCACATGATGCAGTGTGCAGACGATGTTTTATTGAGTTGCACACTTGAAACTTGTATCCCAATAAATTCAACAAAAAAACACTGCTAATAAAAAACACACTCAAGTCAAAACATGAATGTAATATTTAATACTACTTTTTAACTTTATTATATTTTAATATTTAATTTCTCTTGTATAACAGACTAAAGAAATGTATTTATGTAAGAAGTGGAATTTTTTTTGCTTCAACAATTGCATTTTATTGACATGGTATAACAAATCTTTTTTTTATCTTATCATTATCCTCTCACCTTTTTTATTTTTTTATATTTTTATTTTTATTGTTGTAACAAATCTTTTTAGAAGATGGAGCTGTCATTCTATTCTGATGAAACCAATTGACTTATCCAAGCATGTACATGCTGTACACAGAGAGCCAAGGTTAAACACATTTTTTTTTCTTTTTTCATGATTCTAAGGCTTTTGCTGGAACACTGCCCCATGCCCTCCCTGGGCATAATGTCCACATTTCAAATTTTAGACATTGAGGTTCAGGCAGAGCAGACGATTGTCAGAGGCCCTGGTTTGGCCTCAGAGAGGATCAGATGAGTCCTGAGCACCCTGCCCCTCCTCACGCCAAATGGTCAGAGCTGGAGGAAGAGCTGTGAATGTTCTTGTAACACAGTCACTGCAGAAGACCCATGGTGATGGGTGCTGGGCTTCACACACCACATCCTGTGCTGCTTGGGCTGCGAAGCTCACTCTCCACCCTGCTGCCCCACATTCAAGGTCAGACTCTGCTATGCTTTCCACACTCGCTGCCCTGCTCAGCCTCGGTGAGTTCCCACGTGGAAGGGAGCTGGGATCCAGGGTGCCTGGTTCGGCAATGTGTCTCATCATTTTTGTCTTCCAGGGTTGTGTCTGTGCCAGTGGATCAGTGCCCAGAAACGTGAGTCCTTCCTCCAAAGTCCCTCTTCTGGGTTCAGACTGGGCATGCCATCCCCATTTCAAAATGTAGGCTCCTACCCAGAAATGAATTTCAGCTGGGGCAGACAAATGCATCCACCTGAGAACAAGTGGCAGGGGTGGCAGGGGCCCTGGCTGGTTAGGAGGGCTTGAGGCAATAGGCTGGGTAGAAATGAAGGTGAGGAGGGTCCCCATCTGGAACCCCAGCCTCCAATTCCCTTCCAGAGATCCTCTCAAAACCCATCATCTGGGCCAAGCCTGGTTCCGTAATTCCAAAGGGAATGGCGGTGATCATCTGGTGCGAGGGAATGTACATGGCCATTGAGTACCAACTGTACTTTGATGGACATCTTTCCACCTCGGAGAAACCAGAACCCCCTGGAATTACAAACAAAGTCAAGTTCGCCATCCGGCCCATGACCTCACACACTGCAGGGCAATACAGGTGCTTCTACAGAAAGGGAGAGCTCTGGTCAGAGCCCAGTGACCCTCTGGATCTGGTGGTAACAGGTAACTGTCCCATTCTCTAGCCTTTTGTCTCTTCCAAACCTCACTCAGATATTGTTGGTCTTGGATGACGGGGGTTTGGTCACTTCCTACAGGGGTTATCTTTTGAGAGTTATCTCTCTGTCCTAGGACAGGATTTGTCTTAGGTCATGTTCTTCAGGCAAGAGACTCTGAGGTGCATGTTTGTGTGCAGGGAGGATGACTGGGGAGCATCCTCAGAAACAGCACCTGCTATGGATGGGGAACGCAGACTGGGCAGATAAGGCTGGACTGTGACACTTAGTCTGAACCCAGCCAAGCATATGGGAAACTCTAGGCCAGAGATGGCTCTTCCAAGTAGTCTCAAAATGCTGCTAGGGGACCCCCAGCATCAACCAGTGATTGGATGAGAACCATTCCTAAGGAAGTTCCAGACAGATGCCCTTGCTCTTGTAGCATTTGTAGTCTTTATTTTTTTTAATCCTCAATTGAGGATGCGTTCATCAATTTTAGAGAGAGAGAGAGAGAGAGGAAGGAAGGAAGGAAGGAAGGAAGGAAGGAAGGAAGGAAGGAAGGAAGGAAGGAAGGAAGGAAGAGAGAAACATGAGTGTGAGAGAGAAACATCGATCAGTTGCCTCCGGTCACACCCCAACCAGGGATTGAACCCACAACCTAGGCACATGCCCTGACTGGGGATCAAACCTGCAACCTTCTGGTGTAAGGGATGATGCTCCAACCAACTGAGCCACCTGGCCAGGGTAGCACTGGCGTTCTTGCAGGAGAAGACAAACCACCAGTCAAAGTCAGGATACAGAAATCACTTAGCGCATGAGGAGAAAATGGAGGCATTAAAAAAAGACAACACAGAACAGAATAACGGGGACAGGGAGGGAGGGTAAATTTGGGCTCCCTTCACCTGAGGCATGTTTACAAACTTAGGCAAACGTGGAATCACCTGGAGTGCTTGTAAGACAAAGGTGGCTCTAGCACACCTGCATTCAGGGGATCTCTGTTCACAGTCCCAAAGGGGAGAAATAACCCAAGTGTCTCTTGACAAATGAAGGGATCAACAAAATGGGACCTACCCATGCAACAAAGTGTTATTCAGACTTTAAAAAGAAGGAAATTCTGCCCTGGTCAGTGTGGCTAAGTTGGTTGGAGTGTCTTCCAGTAAACCAAAGGTTGTGGGTTCAATTCCCAGTCGGGGCACATGCCTGGGTTTCAGGTTTGGTTCCCAGTCAAGGCACAGATGCAAGGCAACCAAACAGTGTTTCTCTCCTGCATCGATGTTTCTCTCTCTCTCTCTCTCTCTCTCTCTCTCTCTCTCTCTCTCTCTCTCTCAAATCAATAAACATATTTTTTAAAAGGAAGGAAATTAAGAACAAACTGACAGTAATCAGAGGGGAGGTGGGAAGGGATAATAGGAGGAAAAGGGGGAAGGGTTTTCAGAAACATCTATAAAGGACACACGGACAAAACCACAGGGGGGTAGGATCAAGGGTGGGAAGCAGGTATGGCTGCGGGGTCGGAGGGGGGGAGTGGAAGGTGGAAAATGGAGACAACTGTAATTGGATGACGATAAAAAAAATTTTTAAAAAAAGGAAGGAAATCCTGACATGTGCTACAACATGGGTGAACCTCCCGTTGAAATAAGCCAGTTGCAAAAGGAAAGTTACTGAATGATGCCTCTTGTTGGAGGTACCTGGAGTCATCAGACTCATAGAGACAGAAAGTAGAATGGTGCTTCTGGGTGCTGGGGTGGGGGAGGGAAGAGGAAGCTGTGGTTTAATGGGGACAGAGTGTCAGTTTTGCAAGATGAGAACAGTTCAGTGGATGGATGCTGGTGATGGTGGCACTTAACATCACTGACCTGTACACCGAAAAGTGCTTAAGATGGGAAATTTTATGGTACATGAATTTTACAACAATTAAAAATAATGACTTTTTTTACAACATAGATGGCTGCCCCACCCCTGAGTCTCTGATGCAGTGAGTATGGGGCAGAGCCTAAAAGCTTGCATTTCTTTTTCTTTGTACCTTCCACTGAGGACATGCTTATTGATTTGAGAGAGGTAAGGGGGAGAGAGAGAGAGAGACAGAGACAAAAATATCAGTTGCCTCTCTCAGATGACCAAACCCACAACCTAGGCATGTGCCCTGACCAAAAATCAAACCTGAAAACTTTCTGTTTATGGGATGACTCTCTAACCAACTGAGTCACCTGGCCGGATCTGAGGATTTGCATTTCTCACAAGCTTTCAGATGATGCTGATGTTGCTGGTCCCAAGGACCAAACTCCAGGAGCCACTGATGTAGGGCAATTCCCGGAGAGAAAGAGAGATTTGCCTGCACGCCCCTGCGAGCTACAGGGGTATCTCAATCCTGAAGGGAGAGATCTTAGTGGGTACATCCATGACCAAGACAAATTTAGGACACAGAAGAGACTGAGATTCTGGGGACCAACTCCTGGCCTTAAAGACAAGGGGTGGTGGGAGGTATAGGAGTTAGGGAAAGATGCCCTTCACCTTCAACAACCTTCTCTCACAGGAATGTATGACATACCCACCCTCTCGGTTCATCCCGGGTCTGAGGTGATCCCAGGAGAGAACGTGACCTTCCATTGCCACCTAGAGACTGCAACAAGCACATTCTTTCTGCTCAAGGAGGGGAGACCCAGCAACCCACAGTGCAGAAATGGGAAATTTCAAGCACAGTTCCCCATGGGGCCTGTGACCACCGCCCACACAGGAACATACAGGTGTTTTGGTTCTTACAATGACTACATGTGGTCTTTCCCCAGTGAGCCTGTGGTGCTCCTGGTCACAGGTGAGGAAACCCCCAATTTTCCCCCATGTCTTCTCAGGAACCCCAAGCAATGAGGGACAAGTAGGGAGATGTAGACAGGGTACCTGCCATCAAGGCCTCTTTCATGTCCATTTCCTAGAGGCCCAGGTGGTTGTTCGTGGGGAAGAACATGAGAGAGATAGGGAGGGGAGGGCATAGAGAGGAGGTGGGAAGACCCAAGGGTACCCCAAAACCCTTACTTGTGTTCTTGTCCCTACTGTCAGGAGACATCGGGGACACCAGCCTTGCACCCACAGGACAGCCCTCCTCTGGTGAGTAACAGGGAGGATATCAAAGCCCCCCACCACCATGACCTGTGGGTCCATCAGTCAACCACGCAGACACACTCGCCCTTGGAGCACTTGTATTTTTTTGTAGAAGACAGACCATGAGCCAAAGTCAGGGGACATAAATCAATTAGGTAGCTTGTGAGGAAGATGTGGTAGTGTGGGGGGAAAAGTCAAAACAGGAGGCATGGCATTGAGGTGATGGGGAGGGCAGGTGGCAATATTCAAGAGAAAAGGAGACATCCAAGCAAATACTGTGGCTGTTGGGAGAAAGAAGTTTCCCTTTTTTTTTTTTTTTTTTAGATTTTATTTATTTATTTTTAGACAGAGGGGAAGGGAGGGAGAAAGAGAGGGAGAGAAACATCAAAGTGTGGTTGCTTCTCTTGCGCCCCCTACTGGGGACCTGGCCTGCAACCCAGGTATGTGCCCTGACTAGGAATTGAACCAGCAACCCTTTGGTTTGTGGGCCAGTGCTCAATCTGAGCCATACCAGCCAGGGTGAAAGAAGCTTTTAAAGGGACAGAATGGCCATGCATATGCCCTGTAGCAGGTAGGTGGCCAATGAGATTTAAAAAATAAAACAAGGAGGGCAGTGGGACTGGAAATCACACCAGATGGGGTGAGCTAGGAAAGCTCATTTGGGACCTTGAACAAATGGCAAGACTGAATTCTACTGTGTGTAAGGAATAAGTGGGAAAAGGGGGAAGGGTTTTCAGGAACATCTAATAGAGGACACATGGATAAAACCAAAGGGGGGTAGGATCAAGGGTGGGAAGTGGGGACAGCTGGAATAGGTGGGAGTGGTGGGGGGAAAATGGAGACAATTGTACTTGAACAACAATTTTTTTAAAAGTTTAAAAAATGAATGGAAAGATTTGAAAAAAGAAAAAAAAGAAGTGGGATTGATTGACTTAGTGAGGAAACTGAGGCTCAGAGAGAAGACAGGCCTGGCGTGCAGACACACTCATATTAATTCCAGTGCTGAATTCTTGCTCACGTTCATCTGCCTTTTAACTCTCCCACTCTGCTGGCCCAATCAAGCCACTGGGCCCTGAGGGTGGAGAGGGGACCTTGAAAAGCAATACAGAATGTCATGGGATGTATCTCAGGGACAGAAAGGCTGGAATGCAAGAGGCCAACACCATCTTTTTTTCCTCACTTATCCACTTTCTTTACCATCTGCAGATACTCGGGAGCCCTCCTTGTTCACCACAAAGGTGATGGAATTCCAGAAAGGTAAGCAGGCCACCAGGAGTGTGGCCTGGACAAGAAATGGGATGAGATGACACTCCTAGGCTTTTGTCAGTGATCACCGTTCTTCTGGTCCCAGGTCGTGCCATCTGGAGTCACCAGGCTGACACTCTCCTGCGGGTGGGTCTCATTTTCCTGGTCCTGGTGATCCTGGCGTGTCTCCTGGCTGAAGACTGGCTCCGTGGGAAGACAACGGGAGAGAGGCCCAACGGGGCTTCAAGTCAGGAATGCAGGGTAAGGTTCAGGACCCAGAGAGCCCTGGACAAATGACTGAGAGATGCAGTAGCCATCAGTAAAGCTGAACTCTGACTTTGACCTTGGGCCGAGTGATCTCTAGGTTTGAGAGAAACCAAGGGGCGTGTGCATGGAGTTTGATGCACCATCCTGGAGGGAACAGGAAGGGAGAATGAAGAGGCTAAAGCTCTTCTGCAGGCAGATCCCACTGTCTCTCCTAGGTTCTAAGTATTTTTATTGTTGAAGTTATTAAGTTGGCATTGATTAATAACATTATGTAGGTTTTGGGTATACAATTCTATAATACATTACCTGCATATTGTATTGTGTGTTCGCCACCTCAAGCCAAGTTTCCTTCCATAAGCATTTATTCCCCCTTTACCCTCTCCTACCTCCCCACTCCTCTCTTTCCCTCTGGGAATCACCACACTGCTGTCTGTGTCTATGAGGGTTTGTTTTTTTGTGTGTGTGTTTTGTTTTTTGTTTTTTGCTTAATCTCTTCACCTTTTTCATCCAGCCCCAGCCCCCACCCCCCTCGGACAGCTGTCAGTCTATTCTCTGTATCTATGACTCTGTAAAATACTATTTGGCTGTAAAAAAAGAAAAGAAAAAGAAGGAAGTCTTACCCTTCGGGACAGCATGGATAGACCTGGAGAATATTATGCTCCATGAAATAAGCCAATCAGAGAAAGCTAAACACCATATAATTTCACTTTTATGTGGCATCTCACATGTGGTTTTAATAAGTGCTCTTTTCTATCACTTCCTCCTAGGTCTCCAGAGCGGGGCGGGGAGGGGGGGTGGGCGCGGGGGGAGGTGGGGAGTGAGAAGGGTGGAGGGGGCCGATTGTTTGTTGTAAAGTTTTCTTGGAAACATTCACATAACATTTCCACTTACTTGTCAATGGTCAGAACTTAATAGCTTGAGAGGCAAGCTATAAAGGGAGGTTGAGCAATGTAGCCTTTACTCCAGGTGGCTCTGTGGCTGTCTAAACACCAATAAAGTGAGGAGTAATGTAATAGAGTTGCCATAGACCACTGCAGTCTCCATTACAAGTGCCTACTATGTGTTGGGCACTGGCAAAAGTACCACACACTGAGGCAAACATTATCTTTGACATGATAAGACATTGCCAGGAGTACAGACCTTAAAGAAGCAAGTCAATAGAAGGGGGTGAGTCTTGTGATAGAGGAAATAGAGAATGTCCTTGGAGGTTGTTCCTGTGCAATATTCCATTAAATAGACCTGGAGGAGGGGGTAGGGTTGGTGTCTGTTGATGCAAAAACTGTCTATTCATGGTCCCAACTCATGCAAAGGCTGAGACGCAAGACAGAGGGTGAAAAACATTCAGTGTAGCTAGGGTTTTTTTTTTCCCTTTAAGTACAGTTGTTTCCACTTTCCTCCCACCACTCCTCCCCACCCCAGCCATCCCCATTTCCCACCCTTGATCCTACCCTCCTTTGGTTTTGTCCATGAGTTCTGATTGTGAGAGAAATAGTGGGCAATGCTGAGCAAATGCAGAAGACAGATCGAGCACAGTCATGGGCCCCACATGATAAATGCACATTTTATCCTGGAGGCAATGAGAACTCATTAAGCAATTTTATCGAGGATGTGATGTGATGAATTGTGCATGGTGTAAAGAGCCTTCTGGCGGGAGTGAGAAGAAGAATATATGTGGGAGAGGAAAAAAATGAAGAAAAGGGAGAAGAGTTGAAGATGGATCGTCTATTTCCAGGGTTGACAACCAGGGACATAAAGATGCCACCAGTAACCCAGAAGAAGGTCCAGCTAGGAGTGATGGGCATATAGTCTTGAGATTTGGTAAACATATATTCTCCAGCTCTGTGCTCTTATTCTGAGATTTCCTTGATTATTTGGGGAGCTTTAGGTTTCAGTGTTAACTTTAGAAGGTCAGTTTTTACAAAATGCCCACTTAAGTTGTGTGTGAGATTGTATTAAAGCTACAGATGAATTTAAGGGGAAAACCACCATCTTGTCAATCTTTCAGTCCATAGAGGATTCAAACCACAGATGTGGTATGTTTCACTATTCGGTTACATGTTCACTGATTTCTCCAAATAATATCATGTGGTCTTCTATGCAGAGAATGTGCATGTCTTTTGTTGGGTACCTACCAGATATATCCACAGTAACATGATTCTTAAGATTATTTATTTATCTTTAGAGAGAGGGGAAGGGAGGGAGAAAGAGAGGGAGAAAAACATCGATGTGCGAGAGAAACATCAATTGGTTGCCTCTTGTACACGCCCCAATCAGGGACCTGGCCCACAACCCAGCATGTGCCCTGACCGGGAATCGAACCAGCGATCTTTCAGTTTGCAGGACAACGCCCAACCCACTGAGCCACACCAGTCAGGGCCACGGTGACGTGATTCTTATTTCATGAGTGGTATCATTCTTTAAATAATGCTCTTGCTATTGTTGGTTACTGGTCTTATAAAATAAAATCAGCTTGTGTCTGTTGAATGTGTATTCAGTGGTCTCACAAAGTTCACTTCTTGATTTTAGCAGTTTTAGGTTATGTTTAGTTCAAAAATGTTTAGGTTTTTTTTTTTTTTCTGACATTGCTTTTTCCCAATCTTATCACTTAGAACATCCGGGATGTGGATAAATAGGAGTAAAAAGAGCAGATGTCCTTTTCTCAGTACCAATATTGGGGGGAATATTTTTAATATTTCACCATTGTGTAAACTAGTCACTATAATGTCTTGTCAATATTGTCCCAGTTAGAAAACTCCTTTGTATTCTTGTGCTAAGCTTATTTCCATCTGAAGACAAGAAAGAACACATCCAATGACACTAGTTAAGAGGCCCCCACATTATTCTAGGTAAAAAATTGATAACTACCCAGAGAAGGTGAGCACCCCTGACATATTTTCTGAAGAGGCACAGAAGCCAGACTTCATTTTATCGTTTAGAAATAGCCCTGGCTGGTGTGTCAGTGAGATTGAGCATTGGCCGGTGAACCAAAGAGTTGCTGGTTCAATTCCTGGTCAGGCCACATGCCTGGGTTATAGGCCAGATCACCGGTGCGGGGCATGTGAGAGGCAGCCACACATTGATGTATCTCTCTTTCTATCTCTTCTCCCTCTCTTCCCTTCTGTCTAAAAATAAATTCTTTCTTAAATTTTTTTAAAAGAAATAATGGCTGAGTATGTGGCCGAGTCAGAAAAATAAAACTCTAAAGTTTGTAAATTGGGCAACTGTGTGGAGGAAGAGGACATTTTCCTCTAATTCCCACTCATACCCATTGGTGTTAATATAATAGATAAACCATGAGAAGTATGGCAGGAAGAAGGTATTTGGGGGCAGAGTCAGACACGCAAATTAGTGATTCATCTTCCCAAAGTGAATGATGCTTCAATTGAAATATGACTGACTTGTAACATTGTATAAGTTAAGTTGTACAGTATATCGATTTGATACATGTATATATTGTAACATGATTGCTATTGTAGCGTTCGCTAACCCTTCTATGGTATCATGTGGCTATGTCTTTTTTGTGGTGAGGCTAATTAAGATCTAGTCCCTTAGCAATAATAAAATATTGTTTATCTTCCTTGTACTGTGCATTAGACCTCCAGGACTTATTTATCTACTACTTGCAAGTTTTAACCGGTAAACATCATCTTCCCATTTCCCCCACCCCCAGCCCCTGGTAACCACCATTGACCGTTTCTACAAGTTCAACTTCTACAGATTTCACGTACAAATGAGATCATATAGTATTTGTCTTTCTTTGTCTGACTTATTTGACTTTGTGTAATGCCCTTAAGGCTCATCCGTGTTGTCCCAAATGGAAATATTTCTTCCTTTCTCATAGCTGAGTTGTGTGTGTGTGTGTAGAAGGCACAGTTGTCCCTCTACATCACAACACTGTTCAAGCCCACCTCCTTTGCTAAAGGACCATCTGGTTTTGCAGGTTGATGCAACAGTACCCTGGTCTCATGGGTATAGAAGAGGTGACATGTAAAGACTTAGCCACTGTATTTGAACATCAACTAAAAAAAAAATTTTAAAGAAAAAAAAAAAAAAGACTTAACACAGCATCTCTTTCCTGACCTTCGCCCAGCCTCTCTTCCTTCCACATTTACCCCAGGTTCTTATGAATTCCCAATTGCAACAATAAGATGGGATGTCCAGTCTGCCTTCCTTGTCTTCCTTCACCCCATTTCATACAAGAAATCTATTGTAGAATCAGGAAGTGGGAGGAGAGGCCCAAATTTTATCTCTGTAAAAAATAAATAAATCTGTGTTCCTGTGGCAAGCTATGTCCCCTCTATCTCCCCTTTCCATTTACCAAAAGGAGGGAACAGTAGCTCCTTCTTAGCAATATTATGAGGACATGATGGCATCCTAGGGATTTGCCAACTCTCCCCAGTTATGACCCCACCAGCACCAGCACCAGCACCAGCACCACCACCACCCCAGGGAGCAAAGTTTCTCAGCTCTGACTTACAGACAGGGTTTCGAGCTTCAGATTATTGAGTTAATTCTGTGGATGAAGGTGCATCTCTCTAGTCTTATGGTCCCGTGGATGTGGAGACCAATTTCCTGGAGAAATTACCCACACCTCCTGTCCCTCCTCAACCACTGGAAACTGGTTTCTCACACCACTGGTTGTTCTCATGACAAATGCTAATGAGCTTCCTGGAACTTGCAGTGGACATTTCTGAGCCTTTTATCTGTGTTTCTCTGCTGGCTGCCTGTGACCACTTCCTCCTTGCCTTGTCACTTCTCTGGCTTCCTCTTCTCATTTTGTGACTGTTCTTGCAACACCAGGTTTGCAGCCTCTCCAACACCAGAGCTCTGGGGTTCACCAGCAGACCCTCCTTTCTCCGGACACAAGCCTGGCAGGGGGGATCTCACTGAAGTCCATGTCTTCAATTTCTCCAAGATGGATTCCCAACCCTGTTTCGCTGAACGCTAATTTTTTTTTCCTGGAACTTCAGGTCATTTTATGAGGTGTTTTCAACTAATCTGAACTCATCATCTTTCTACCCACAAACTTGTTCTCCAACTTGCAAAACTCCCCACCGTGTTCACGATCACTTTGCTTTCTTCTCTATGCCTACACTTATGCTTCTGATCACTGTGAGGAAAATGTGTCACATGAATCCTCAGGTAATAATACAGTTGAATATTTATGGGTTGTGGGTACAGGTGTATATTTTTATCATTTCTCCCAACAAGTGTCCTTATGTCTATTTGTCTTTGGACATTCTGGTCAGGTAAAGGTTATAGAAAAACATTTTTCCTTCCAGAAGGTTCAGTACAAGAGTGTATA
>VMDR010033140.1:0-11457 GCA_007922815.1 Macrotus californicus
AGACCATGTTACATGAATGGCTTTATCAATCAGAGAAGTAGGTAGCCTAATCAAATTAAGTGTAAACCTACTTACATAATTATTTAAGTATGTAATAATAATGAAAGATACCTTTTAATAGCAAAGGAGTTTCTTTAATGTGGAAGAACCATAGAGAAAAAGCTCGTATAAACTGTGATGTAAAATTCAGGAAACTAGATTTTGTTTCCTAGTGTTATGATTTGCATTGGGACCCTTCTACCTCCTCATAGCCCTCCAATGGCTGCATAAACCACGAAGCAGCCCCTGATCATCTGTGTTGCACAGAGCAAGTCATCCACTAAGAATAATTCTTTCCCTACACAAAGACATCAGTCTTTCACCAGAGGCATATCAATGAACACAAATGCTGAAAACACCTTTGAACTCCTCGATTAAAAATCACTCCCAGCATTAGAGACTGGTAAATGAAAACCTCCAGGCAGCAACAGTGTCATTCTAAACAAGTAGAGCCAGCCCCTTAGTTATTTCTGAGTGAATTAGCCATTATGTATGTGTGCGAAGAATCATGAATTACTTTGACATACATTGACTTTTTTCCAGGGATTTCCTTAATCTCCTGTTTTCCTTCTTAAAAAAATCATTTAATGCTTTTGTTAAAAAAAAACTTGCATTTGGCTGGCATGGTGGGGAGTGGTAGGGGAAAATGCAGACAGCTGTAATTGAACAATAATAAAATAAATTTTAAAAAATGTTGCAATTATAAATTATTTATACCTTGAAGCCTGTGCTTATTCAGACAATCATTGAATAATAGTTTTAATATGTATGTTATTACTCTAAGATATTCCTTGGCATATACATGTACTTATGTTCCATAAAATTTTCTTAATTATTTCTTAAATCTTCAAAGAAAAGAGTTCTCACTTAGGGAAAAACATCTCATGTTAAATCTAAAAACTACTTATTTTTTTTCTTTGCGCTTTGCCATAATGTGTCTGAGTTTTATTTTAAAAAATTTAAATTTTTTCTGCGTTAGCCACAGGAAGGAATCAGCATCCTTTCAACAATATTAACAGGCAAGACTGGAAGCTCAAGAATTCCCAGGGTTGCCAGAGCACAATTTCCCTTCACTTGAGTTTCTCCAGGGTCCTGATTCCCAGTCACCCTAAAACTTGGAAGCAACTCTTTCAGCCCTTGCCCTTTCCCCTAGTTATCTTGCCAAATCCTGCAAATCACTCTTGCTTCTTCCCAAATCATGCCCAGGGCCATTGTCCTCAGTCCTTTCTAGGTGGTTTTTTTCTCCTTGTCCTTTGACATACTTCTGAGTGCCTCAGGACTTGCAGAGCATGGACTATTTTCAATCAAGTCAATGAGACAGTCTCACTTTCCACAACCATTTCTTTATTCTGATACAAGTATTGTCTTTACTCAAAAATAACACTCTATTCAAAAAACACCGAACAATAGTCCAGAGGGCAATCCAAGAGTTTCAGCTGCAAAAATATGTGTTACATAAAACCTTAGTGAACAGATCTTCTTAAAAGTACATTATTCTTGTTAACTGTTCAGTACTTGCCTAATAACATGATTTAGAAATGCAAATGAAAAATTCTACGTATATAGAAAAAGGCATATGGTAACTTTGCTTTTTGATGTTTTTTTTTTTTATTGGGGAGAGAGAGAGAGACGGAGAGATTTGTTGTTTCATTTATTTATACATTCATTGGTTGATTCTTGTATGTGCCCTGACTGAGGACCTAACCTGCAACCTTGGCATATTGAGATGATGCTCTCACCAACTAAGCTATCCAGCCAGGGCAACTTTTTTATGATTTTAAGTTAATTTTATAAAAAACATATTTTTGTATTTTTGCTTACTGTTGAAGAAGCAATTTTTAGAGGATAACATACATGTACCCTCCTAGTGACTCTTTCTCTCTTTCTCCATAAATAGAAATACTGTCCAGGAACTGCTCTGGAGGTCACTTGGTAGTTGATCACATCCATAACTTAGAAATTACCAATCATTCTGAACAGTTGGCACATTTATTCATTTATATCAATGCATCAATGATTCATTCATTCAACAAATATTTACTAAGTGCCTACTGAATGTAAAGTGCCTAGTGTCAAGTCAGACAGCATGTGCTCTACACTAGCGTGTTTTTTCTATAGGGTGTTAAAAAGATTGAGATAATTCACATAAAGCATAAAGGGCAGAACCTTGCAATAATAATTAGCTCATATATAATAACAACTCTTTGAAATTTTAACTTTATTAATATTAATGATAATAACTTTAAAACATGGTTACAGTCTCTGGGGAAGACCAGGCTTTACAAAAATGAATGTGACATACAATCATGCATACTATGGTGCAGGTATGTACAAAGAGGGAATCACAATTTTGCTTGGAAATGTCACAGAAGCCTTGACAGAGTGAATTGTGTTTTAGCCTGAGATTGAAAGTTAAAGAGTCCAGGCAACAGTCACGGAAAGGATGTGGCAGGCAGAAGCGTGTCTTCGCCCACCCACATGATCAGTATGGAGGGCCAAGCTGGAAACCTGAGGATGGCTGTATGACAGAAAGCATGAGATCCCTTGCAGAGGAAGGCTAAGTCATTGAGGAGACTCACTGTAGAGATTTGAAGTTGTTGAAGCTATGGAGAAACACAATTTACCTTTTATAAAAATCATTCTAGCAGAACAGTAGAAGTTGGAGCCAAAATCAAGTTGGGGAAAGGGAGGCAGGCAAGACAGGGAGATCCCAAAGGCAAGCTGTTAAAATAGATCAAGAGGTAGGGATGAGCATCCGTCTGGCTCTTTGTTTTTTCACTGGGATTCTCCCAACCTAATACTGAGCAAGATATGCCAGAAATCCCAGCCCTTCCCTGACAGGCATGCTCTCCACCCTCTCTGTCTCCTTGGTCTTGCGTAGGTACAGGTTAATGGGATGTTTTGAAGACCTGTGAAACCAAACCCAGACAGGCCACTGCTGAGCTTCATATGGGTCACATTCTTTGCTCCTTCTGCTCCCTATTTGCTAAACCCTACATGGAGCAGTGTTTCTTAAAGTGAGGTACAATGACCACCACCTGTTTCATAAATACCTGTGCAGACTGGTTAAAAATGCCAATCTGTAGACCTCACCCAGAAATCAGAGACCCATGGAAATAGACATTAAATAAGCACTTTTTACAACTTCCCCAAGGAAGAGTTACTTTGAAAACCCCTAAACAAACCACTAGGCAAATGGTTTTTAACTTCAAGTAATCATCTAACTGACTTCAGGAACTTTTTATAAAATAGTCTTTGAGGCCAGAATCCCTCCAGAGACCTGAAGATCTGGGTCACACAGAAAGTCTGGACACAGAGAATTCTCCCCTAGGTTGGGTACTAATCAGATTTTAGAACCATTGTCTAGCTTGTTTTCCTAGAAAATTATCTCCTGCTGTTGGAATACATGAAATAGGCATAAACCTTTGCTAGTGTAATGTCAGGGGGTGGCTGAGTTGCCATTTTATTTAATTGACTTGCCAAAATAGAAATATTTTGGAAGATAAAGTGGCTAAAATCAAAGAAGTGCCTTCTTACAATTTGTTGTTAATGAGAGGTGGCCTTGAGAAGGAATGCTATAGACATCCACAGAACTCTTACCTGATGCATCACAAGATGTGCATTTGTAGAAAACCAACTGATGTGGGACAAAGAATTACATTTGATCTAATCACTCACATCCATCAGAGCTCCTCTCTCATTCCAGCTCCTCTCTCATTTGCCTGAGAATTAAGCGTAACTCCCTTCAACCACATAATGACTGTGTTTCCAGTTCAGAAAGCAAGGATCTCTGTGTCTATTTACTCATTAGCCAGGATGTGTGAGGTTGATTGGGTCTGAAAAAAATTTAATCCAATAATGGATCTGTTTGGGGTGGCAGAAGCATTGAGGTGGGGAAGAACTTTGGATGAGTTAAGTAATACTAATAATTATAAATTTAAAAAAACAGTGAAAAAATTGACTCCTGGGTCTTTTGTATCTACTGTATCAGAACACAAGTATAATAACTACAGTAGAAATACTTCATGTAGCTTAAATTTGGGGGTTAGGTAGTTAGCTAGATATTCATAAAGAAAGGGAGCAAAAGGAGTCAGATATTAAGAAGCCTGCCCCCTTCACCAGGAAGCTACATCTTCATGTACTCCAGGGGATTGCAGCATTTTCCAGCCAAAAGGATTAAGACCTTTCCATTCCCTCATATGGGAAACAGCCCACCTCCTGTACTGGATTGTCCAGCAGAACAGGGAGGAGGTAAGGACATGTGCAGTAAAAGTCAAAATGGTGCAGGGGGAGGTGCTTCTATGAGATGTGTAGTAAGAGACAAGAAGGCAACCATAGAGACCTGTCAGTCTAGACTGGGGAAAGAATAGATTGGTTAGGAGGTGGAACCATCAGAAACCCACGAAAGCTTAGGAAATTGATTGGTTATTTTGAAAAAGTGCCTCATCCTTCCCAAGCTCAAGATAATTTAACCCAGGACTAACAAAGACAAAGCCCTTCTCTCACCTGCCCAGTAACACATGCTTGTCTGCTGGTTCACGCATTCTCCCTATAGCAACCATGTGGGTCAGTTTAGCAGCCACCTGGGGCCCATGGCAGACCACACATGCCCCAAAGGACTAAGCTTTGATATGAAACAGAAACACTGGACACTGGCCTTTGTTTTGGGCTTGATGAAGACAAGATTATACTTTCTCTATGGCAGGACAGACACAGATGAGACATTGGGAACCCAGGGGCGGCCTTCTATTTCCACCAAATAAATCTTACTATTCCACAATCTCTCATACATAGGTCCATGAAATGCTTTCCATGCAATTCTGTGAATACATGATTTCCACTAGCAGCAAAATGAGATTAAGGAGTTGAAGGGCAAGAGGATCCAAGATGGTGGAGTAAGTGGAAGTTACATTAACTTCTTTCCAGGACCAATCTGGAATTACAACTAAATTGTGGAGAAATCATCCAGAATAAATGACTGAACAATAGTGGGAGAGAAGCCTTATAACCACACACAGACAGAAGAAACAGTTTCAACACAATGTAACTTGTAGGGAGTGCAGAGGAAATGCAAGAGAGCTGGCTGGGCTCTCATGGGTGGCAGCTGAAGTGCCAGAGGTATATTTCAGTGTCAGGGAGGATCCCCAAGAAGTGTGGGGTCTAAACTACAAGCTGGGCTCCCCAGCCTACAGTACCAGAGCACAAAAAGTACACAGATAACATCCAGCTGCAACAAGTGGCAGGGTTTCTCTCTGCAGAGATGGATGGCAGGAGATGCAGAGAGTCATTTAAAGGGTCAATGCATAAATTTTCATTTGCAGCCACTTACTGGGCTTTGGCAAAGGAGGAAGGGGAACAGTGGTCTAGAGATGCTTGAGGAAAGACTGGGGATGATGACTTTGGGGAGAGAACTGAGAGAGAGTAGCCATCAGAATCCTGGTATTGAGTCATTCCCCATACTGCAGGAGCCATCTTGCTCAGGTAGACCACCCCCCTCTGAGTGGCATCAGCCTGAAGGAAAGCAATAGCCCTATTCCCCAAGAGACACTCTGCCCCACCCTGCTGTGCTTAAGCCTGACTACTCAGTGCAGAGCGACTAGATCGACAACTGAAGGAGTCAGCCATAGATGGTAGATCTCTGGTAGTCTTGAACAGGCTGCCTAAGGCCAGACTGGGACACCATCTGACATCACCAGAGGCAGATCCAGAATGAAAAAACAATGGTAAATACTAGATACTACCAAGATGAAATCCATAGAGGTCTTCTCCATGATTTGAAATATTTTCTTTCCTGAATAATTTTTTTAACATTCATTTTTTGTTCTTCAGGTTTCTACACATTAAGTCACTAGATTCTATATTATAATTTATTTTAAGTTTCATATTTTGCTCCTCCCTTCTCTCACCCCATTTTACCTTCTTCTTTCCTCTTCTTATTTTCATTTCAAATTTTGTTTTCTCTCTTGCTACAATTTGTTTTCATTCTGCACTCTTACTATTTCTTCCCTGTCCAGCCTCTCAAAACCAATTTTCTTGTCCATGGTCACCTTGTATTCTTTTTCCTGCTTGTAAAATACCCACATTCTCTCTCTGCCTTTAGCAATCTTCACTCCTTAGTTGTGGATAGGGTAGTTATTGTTGCATTTTTTACAATTTTAACTATAGATCTCACTATCCTTGTATTTCAAATCGCATATTTTACCATTCCCCTCTCCTACTCCATTCTGCCATCATCCTTCCCGTTCTTTTTTTTTTTCATCTCAAATTTTAAATTTTTCCTGTCTTAGCCTGTTTTTTTTTTCTTTTCTATTTTTTCTTTCATCCTGCCCTTTCTTTTTTATGTCAAATTTTAATTTTTCCCTGTTTTAGCCTGGTTTTTATTCTTCACTCTTACAATTTTCTCTCCCTCTATCATCTCAAAATCACTTCTTTTTCCTCTACATATCTCTTAAGCTTTTCTTTCTTTCTTTTTCCCTCTTATTCCCATCCCACTTATATTAATCTTGGCTTATTTGTTGTTCATAGTGCTGTGGTGGACTTTTTTCCAATTTGGTTCCTATTTCTTTTTACTACTATTAATTTACTTTTTTTCCTTTTTCTTTCTCTATATCTTATTTTTTTGTAATTTTTGTTTAAACTTAATACTATATGCTTCCCTTCTCTTACTCCTTTCTGCCTTCTTCATTCCCTTTTTTTCCAATGTAAATTTTACTTTCTTCATATTGCTCCAATTCCCTACTCTTATTAGCGCTCCTCTCTCTACACATTCAAAATCATTTTTCTGTCACTTAGTCATCTCATATTCATTTCTCCTGTCTTATATTAGTCTTGATCTCTTTACACCCCTGTTAATACTGGTTCATTTGCTGTAGATAGTGGGATTTCAGGTGGGAAATATCTTTATGGGTGTGGGTTTGTTTCCTAGGCTGTGCAGTTTCATTGTGGCAACACCTGTACAACAGCATACAAAATATGGTGGGTGGAGTGACCCTCAGTCAGCCAGCTGGAGGGAAGGACCTACCAAAGAATGACCCAACAACAATCAAAACCCAATTACAACCACAGAACCAACCAAAATGCCATAAAGGGCATCCCAAGAGCATCAGGTTCAGGAGATCAAGGAAACTACCCCACTGAATCTCACAGGTCTCCTACCATAGATATTCTTCATAAAAACAGGGAGTGAAAGTAGATCAACTTAAGAAGAAATCAACAAGAAGAGTCTTCTCTAAAATGGGAACATGAAGAAACAACCTCCAATCAAAAGGAAAGAAGGAATCCCTAGAAATAGTGCTAAATGAAATAGAGGCAAGTAAACTATAAGACTGAGTTCAAAACAATGGTTATAAGAAAGCTCAATGAACTCAGTGAGAATTACAAAAAAACTACAGGGAAGCTACAAGAAACTTAGTGCAATCAACATCAGCATGAAAAAGGACATAGAAACTATCAATAAGAGCCAGGCAGAAATGAAGAATACAATTTTTTATTAGAAGAACACAGTAGAAGGAATCAAAATCAGGCTACATGAATCAGAGGATAGAATCAGTGAGCTGGAGGATATGGTAGAAAAAAACTCCCAGAAAGGACAAGAAAAGAAAAAAAGATTCAAAAAGAATAAAGGAGAGGGGGGGTAAAGGAGCTGCAGGACAATCTGAAATGTAATAATATCTGTATTATAGGGATATCAGAAGAGGAGCAAGGGATAGAAAACCTATTTGAAAAGAAATCATGGAATACTTCCCTAATTTGATGAGAGAAAAAGTCACACAAGTCCAGGAAGCATAGAGGGTCCCAATAAAGATGAAACCAAAGAGGCTGACTCCAAGACATATAACTAAAATGGCAAAATTCAAAGACAGAGAGAGAATCTTAAAGGCAACAAGGGAGAAACAGGAAGTAATATACAAGGGAGCCCCGATAAGGCTAGTAGCTGACTTCCCAACAGAAACACTACAAACCAGAAGGAAATGGCAAGAAATATTCCAAATAATGAAAAGTGAAGACCAGCAGCCAAGAATACTCTACCTACCAAGTCTCCCATTTAAAGTAGAGGGCAAAATAAAGAGTACCTCAGAAAAAAGGTTAAAAGAATAAGCCTCCACCAAACCAGCACTGCAAGATATGTTAAAGGGACTGCTTTCAGAACAGGAAGAAAAAGAGTGAGTGAGAGAGAAACACAGGTACAAAGGGGAAAAATGGCAATGAATAAGTATCTCTCAATAATTACTTTAAATGTAATTGGATTAAGTGCTCCAATCAGAAGACACAAGGAAGCTGAGTGAATAAAAAACATGACACACATATGTTGCCTACAAGAGACCCACCTCAGAACAAAAGACCTACACAGACTGAAAGTGAAGGGTTGGGAAAAAACATTCCAAGCAAATAGATGGGGAAAGAAAGCTGGGCTAGCAATACTTATATCAGACAAAATAGATTTCAAAACAAAGGCCATAAGAAGAGACACAGGATACTTCATGATACTCAAGGGTAGAATCCATCAAGAAGACATAAACATTGTAAAAATATATGCACCCAACACAGGAACACCTAAATATATAAGAAAAATCTTGGAGGACTTCATGAAAGATATAGACAGAAACATACTTAAAGCAGGGAATTTTAACACTGCACTGTCAGCAATGGATAGATCTTCAAAAGGATATTGTGGCACTGAATGATGCACTGGATCAAATGGAATTAATTGATATGTACATAACCATTCACCCCAAAGAAGCAAAATACACATTCTTTTCAAATGCACATGGAATACTTTCAAAGATAGACCACATGATAGGACACAAAACAGGCTTCAACAAATTCAAGAAAATTGAAATGCTATCAAGCATTTTCTCAGAACATAATGGCTTGAAACTAGAAACCAACCTCAAGGAAAAAACTCAAAAACAGTCATATTCATGCAGACTGAATAACATGTTACTAAACAATGAATTAATTAACAATGAAATTAAGGAAGAAATGAAAAAGTATCTGGAAACAAATGAAAATGAACAAACAGCCCAGAACCTATAGGGCATAGTGAAGGCAGTTCTAAGAGGGAAGTTCATAATAATACAGGCCTACCTAAAAGAAGATAGAAAAATATGACATAAACAGCCTAACCTATATCTACAAGAACTGGAGAAACAACAACAAAGACAGCCCAAGACAAGTAGAAGGAAGGTAATGAGATTAGAGTAGAATTAAATGACATACACTAAAAGAATAATTCAAAAGATCAATACCCAAATCAAAAGATCAGGATCTGGTTCTTTGAAAAGACGAACAAAATTGAAGACTTTGACCAGACTTATCAAGAAAAAAAGGGAGAGGACCCAAATAAATAAAATCAGAAACAAAAGAGGAGAAATTCTAACATATACCACAGAAATACCAAGGATTGTAAGAAATTACTATGAACAACAACATACCAAGAAAGTTGAAAACCTGGGTGAAATGGACAAATTTTTAGAAACATATAATCTTCCAAAACTGAATCAGGAAGAAGCAGAAAGCCTGAACATACTGATAATAGCTAGTGCAATTGAAGCAGTAATCAAAAATCTCCTGGCATACAAGATCCTGGGACCAGACAGTTTCATTTCACAGGAAAATTTTACAAAACATTTAAGGAAGAGCTAACCCCTATCCTTCTCAGCTATTCCAAAAACATACAAGAACAGGGAAGACTCCTAAACTCTTTTTATGAGTTCAGCATCATCCTAATCCCCAAAACAGATAAAGACACAACAAAGAAAGAAAACTACAGGCCATTATTACTGATGAACATAGATGCTAAAATCCTCAACAAAATATTGGCAAACCAGATCCAGCAATACATTAAAAAGATCATACACTATGATCAAGTGGGATTCACCCCAGAGATGCAAGGGTGGCACAATGTTTGCATATCAATAAAAATGATACATCACATAAACAAAATGAAAGACAAAAACCACATGATCATATCAATAGATGCTGAAAAGCATTTGACAAATTTTATGCACCCATTTATAACAAAAACTCTCAGCAAAGTGGGAATAGCAGCAGCATATCTCAACACAATAAAGGCTATATATGAGGAACCTACAGCCAACTTCATACTCAACAGGCAAAAACTAAAAGCTTTCCCCCTAAGATCAGGGACAAGACAAGGGTGTCTGCTTTCACCACTTCTATTCAACATAGTATTGTAAGTTTTAGCCACCATGATCAGACAAGAAAAAAATAAAGGGCATCCAAATTGGAAAGGTGGAAATAAAGCTGTCATTGTTTGCAGATAACATGATAGTGTACACAGAAATCTCTATAGACTCCACCAAAAAACTATTCAACCTAATAAGTGAATTTGGCAAAACAGTGGGATACAAAGTCAATATGCAGAAATCAAAGGCATTTTGTACACTCTCAATGAAAAATGATAAACAGAAACTAGGGGAAAATCTCATTTGCTTTAGCAACAAGAAAAATAAAGTACCTAGGAATAAACCTAACCAAGGAGGTAAAAAACCTGTACTCAGAAAACTACACATGATCTCACCTTTAACTGGAACATAATCAACAAAAGAAAACAGCAAACAAAATACAACCAGAGACACTGAAATTAAGAACAATCTAACAGTGGCCAGAGGGGAAGCGGGAGGGAACAGTGTAGGGAAGGGTTTCCAGGAAACACTATAAAGGACACATGAACATAACCAAGGGAGAGGGTGGTAGTGGGGGAGGGGCGTGGGGCAGGGGGAAATGCAAACTGTAATTGAACAACACTAAAATAATTAAAAATAAAATAAAATTATAAGTTCTAAAAAAAAGAAAACTACACAACAATGAAGAAAGAAATTAAGGAAGACACAAATAAGTGGAAGCATATACCATGTTCACAGGTTGGAAAAATTAACATCATTAAAATGTCCATACTACCCAAAACAATCTATAGATTCAACATTATCCCTATTAAAATACCAAGACATATTTCACAGGTGCAGAACAAATATTTCAAAATTTACATGGAACCATAAATGACCCCAAATAGCCACAGCAATTTTGAGAAAGAAGAACAAAGCAGGAGGGATCACAATACCGGATGTCAAACTATATTACAAGGCCACTGTAATCAAAACAGCATGGTACTGGCATAAGAACAGACACATAGACCAATGGAACAGAACAGAGAGCCCAGAAATAAACCCAAATCTCTATGGTCAATTAATATTTGACAAAGGGGAGAGCGGAAGATGGCGGCGTGATAGGTGGGAGCGGAATCAACTTCTCCCTGCACACGGGTGAGATACCTAGCTGATCCTCTGAGGAACAGAGGGAATAGCCAACGGTATCCAGCATATAAGAAGATTGGAGATCAGGATTTGGAAAGAACACTGAAAAAAACACGGTAGGGAGCGTGCTTCAGGACAATAA
>VMDR010033141.1:0-11456 GCA_007922815.1 Macrotus californicus
TAAAATCTTTGCTACATCTGGAAATGATTTTGAACAAAGGAGTGAGGCTGGAAGTCAACTTTATATTAATTTTTCCTCTACATGTTTATTCAGGTGGTCCAATATGACTTATTTAGGAATCATTTTTTTCCTGTTAATTTGAAATGCTATCATTATCATATGCTAGATTTTTATTAGTCTGTTTCTCAACTTTCTCTCTTATTCTAGTAATACTTGTATATAACTTTTCTCCAATCCATATTTTTAATTTTTTTAAATTATACCTTGTTGATTATGCTGTTACAATTGTCCCAGTTATTCCACTTTGTCCTCTCCCACCCAACTCCTGCCCCAACTTCCTCAGACAATCCCTACACCATTGTCCATGTCCATGGGTCATGAATATAAGTTCTTTGGCTACTCCATTCCCTATGCTGTACTTTACATCCCCATGATATTTTGTAACTACCATTTGTACTTCTTAGTCCTTTCACCTTTTTTGCCCTTCCTCCCAAAACCTCTGCCATCTGGCAACCATTGAAATGTTCTCTGTATCTACGATTCTGTCTCTGTTCTGCTTGTTTATTTTGTTTTGTTTTTTAGATTCAATTATTGATAGATATGTATTTATTGTCATTTTATTGTTCATAATTTTGATTTTCTTTTTCTTAAATAAGTTCTTTTAACATTTCATACAATAATGGTTTGGTGATGATAAACTCCTTTAGCTTTTTCTTGGCTGGGAAGCTCTTTATTTGCCCTTCGATTCTAATTGATAGCTTTGCTGGGTAGAATAATCTTGGTTGTAGGTCCTTACTCTTCATCACTTGGAATATTTCTTGTCAGTACCTTCTAGCTCACAAAGTTTCTTTTGAGAAATCAGATGATAGTCTTATGGGAGCTCCCTTGTAAGTAACTAACTGCTTTTCCCATGCTGTTTTTAAGATTTTCTCTTTGTATTTAACATTTGGCATTTTAATTATGTTGTGTCTTGGTGTGGGCCTCTTTGGGTTTATCTTGTTTTGGGACTCTCTGAGCTTTCTGGACTTGTATGTCTATTTCCTTCACCAAGTTACGGAAGTTTTCTGTCATGGTTTTTTCGAAAAGGTTTCCAATTTCTTGCTCGCTCTCTTCTCCTTCTGGCATCCCCATGTTGCAAAAGTTGATATGCTTGAAGTTGTCCTAGAGGCCCCTTATACTATCCTCATTTTTTGGATTCGTTTTTTTTCTTGCTGTTCTGATTGGTTGTTTTTGCTTCCTTATGTTCCAAGTCGCTGATTTGATTCTCGGCTTCACCCACTCTCCTGTTGATTCCCTGTAAATTGTTCTTTATTTTAATTTGTGTGTCCTTCATTTCTGACTGGACCTTTTTTATGCTGTTGAGGTCCTCACTAAGTTTGTTGAGCATCCTTATAACCAGCGTTTTGAGCTCTGCCTCTGAGAGATTGCTTGTCTCCATTTTGTTTAGCTCTTTTTCTGGACTTTTGTTCTGTTCTTTCATTTGGGCCATATTTCTTTGTCTCCTCAATTTGGCAGCCTCCTTGTGTGTTTGCATTTCTATGTACTAAGTAGAACTGCTACATCTTCCAGGCTTGCTAGAGTGGCCTAATATAGTAGGTATTCTGTAGGGTCCAGTGGCACAGTCTCCCCTATCACCCAAGTTGGATACTTGAGGTGTGCCCACTGTGTGGGCTATGCACACCCTCCTCTTGTAGTTGAGCCTTGATTGCTGTTGCCATGTCCAAGGTCAGCCACCACCTGTGTTTCGTCCACGGTCACACAGCATAAGCTACAAAGCAATCTTCACATGGCTGCTACTTGTGGTTGGTTTGGAGGTCCCCAGGCGAGGCCAAGTTTTGAACTAAGGCTGGCAATTGCTAGTGCTGGATCTGGGGCAACTTAACAAGAGGCATGGGGCTTGCTGAAGCCTGATGCTGCTTGTTTGAGAGAATTGAGGAAAGTCTGTAGCATGAGCCAAGACAAGCTATTTGTATGGAAAAGCCCCTAGAAACAGCTTGGGTGGGCCTGAGAGTTGGGTGGGGCAGGGCCTAGGGGATCCCAGGGTGGGGCAAACAGTGTGGGCCAGGTTGAGGGAGTCTCAGATATGGTGCCCTCCTGCTGGCTCTGTGGCTCTGTTGCGGGGGAGGGCTCAGAAAGGAATAATGGCCTCTGCCAGCACTTCCGTTTGGGAGAAAACTTCCTCCTAGTTCTTGCCCTGATGCTGGACAATTCACTTCCTCCTGGTATGTTTCTGATGCCTTTCAATGTGCTGCCCCAGCACTAGAGTTCAGAGGGAGTGAGTCTAAGTAAGTCTGTGTGTGGGCCCTTTAAGAGAAACTGCTAGGGACTCCAGTAGTTTCTGTCTTCCACAGTCTCAATCCCCACTGGTTTTTACAGCCATAAGTCATGGAAACTTATTCTCCTGGCACTGGAACCCTGGGCTGGGGGTCCTGGTGGGGGGCTGGGACCCTTCCCTCCTGAGACACCCCTTTCTATTTTTATCTGCCACAAATGGGTATGGGACCAGCCCAGTCTGTGTCTCTGCCCCTCCTGCCAGTCTCATAGTTCCTTCTTTAATTCCATAGTTGTAGAACTTCCATTCAGCTTGATTTCTAATGATTCTGAAAGGGTTATTCCTTCTTCTTCTCTGTCCCTTCAAGATTTTCCTAGCCATAATTATAATTTTATTTCTAGATGAATTTTAGTGTAACATTTTATCTGGTAGTTGAGACACCTGATGTTCAGACAGAATTTTGGGGCCTTGATTTCTAGTCTGGCTCTTTCAGATATGCTTCTTCAACCAGGTATATCCTACCTGAACAGTATCACCATCCAGCCTGATGTACTTTTAAACAATGTTAAAAAATATTTATTCTATTAAAAATTAACTTTTAAACTTAAAAATATATGCACACACATTTATTTTTATTTTAACAAAGGTAGCCTGAGCCAGGCCTCTTGACTGCAGAAAGTTTCATAAATGACATAGTAACATTAGAGAGCTCATAGGTT
Source organism: Macrotus californicus (assembly GCA_007922815.1). Lineage (NCBI taxonomy): Eukaryota > Metazoa > Chordata > Mammalia > Chiroptera > Phyllostomidae > Macrotus > Macrotus californicus. Next base: position 2,992 of record VMDR010033141.1, read on the forward strand.
CTCTAGGAGAGCTGGAGAGACAGCCAAAGATGGCACAGCCGGGAAAACATGTCCAACTGTACCTGAGAAACCGTTCTGCACATATACTAGCTTCCGCCATTCTAGGCTCTTGAGCTGGATACGGAAGCCCTGCCACAGCTTTCCTATGCCTGTGACCTTTTAAAATATCACCCAAGCTGTGTTTGATTGGTGACATCTGGAGGAGGTGGGCCAGGACTGGAAGGAGTGTTAGCAAATCTATAGCATGTGTCACAAAGAGTATACGATGAAAATAAGTCTCCCCTTCCCTGACCCCAGCCCGCAGTTCCCTGATCCTCTTCCCACATGACAACTGCTAACAGTTTCTGTTGTAAATGAAAAAAGAAAGTTCATGTATTATTCTGTATCAGTACATATAAATTTACTTTACTCTTTCTATAGCTGCCATTTGCTTGAGTTTAGCCAATTTGTTGCTCCATGCTATTCCTCAATATTTTAATATTTCTCTCTGTTGTTGAGGTCTGCTATTCCCCAATGGCCTTCCTCTGCTTGGTCTCTGCTGGGGAGCCCCTAGACCCAGAAATTAAGGGTGAACACCTGGTACAACAGGGTCCTTCCAGGATTCAACTCCAGGCTAAGCTCTGATTGGTTGGGGCCTGAACCATGCTGGTCGTTATGTTTTTTGAATGTCTTCCCTACTGCTAGGCAAGTGGCATCCAGTTAGATTCTAGATATTTCTTAAGGCTTTTCCTGACCCCCTGGTCACATAGTCCCAGCAATGAAAGAATACATGACAATTAATTAACCAGTCCCCAATTAATGCACATTTAGGTTGTTTCCAGCTTTTTGCTACAATATTGCAATACTCGGCATGCATATTTGTACACAGGTTCAAGTTCCTAAAAGTGACATCGCTTAGTATAAAAATTAGTGCATATAACATTTTCTGGATATTGCCAGAGTGACTTCCAAGAAAAATGCTCAGATCTGCAGTGTATGAGACAGGTCACATTTCTTTATATTGCCCAAGAAGATTTCACAAAAGATTTAAAAAATGTTTTAGTGAAATAATTTATCCTCTTTTGCAATGATACTGAAGAAAGGGGGAAGAGAACGACATTAAATTAGTTTAGTGTGAATGGCTCTTAATGAAACTATACCAAGATATTATGAGGTCACTGCTCTCTTTTCTAATTAATTATATTTTGATCCTTTATTAAAGTTTTCTGGGGATCAACATCAAATTTACTGGTTTTAATTTTCGGTAGCTACCTTTTTGATATATGAGACAACATTTGTCAGTTCCCAATGCCATGATTACTCAAAGATGCAAACAATAATTCTGTGTAATACATGCCAATTTTTCACTTCTCTGTAATATCATGGTCCTCAACCCAGGGTACTTTTACTCTCGAGGGGACATTTGGCTGTATCTGGAAACATTTGTAGCTGCCACAACTGGAAGGCTGGTGCTACCAGCACTTAGTGGGTGGAGGCCAGGGATGCTGCTAAGCATCCTGCAACACACGGGACAGCCCTACACAGCACAGAGTCATCCAGCCTAAAATATCAATAGTCTTGAGTATGAGAAAACTTGTGGTAATAGAATGTTTCTGGAAACGGACATTGATCTAAACAATTAAACACCCCTTCACTATCTTTTCTCATCTGGTTTATCAGTTTCTTCTCAAGGTTGTGAACACAGTTTTTCCATTTTAAAGAGCATTCTCCTTCGTAGACAAGATGAAAGCAAACTCAAACTTTTGTCATTTTGCATTCTTTATGTTACTTGTCAACATCAAGAAATCTACTTGCGAGTGGAGGAGAGAGATTGTTACTGGTCCTTTCTTCCGCAAAAACAATCTAAAAGTTTTCGCGTTGTTTTGAGTGTTTTTTCACAAGTCTTTGCTCATCTTAGGTTTAGTCCACTCTTCTAATAGGTCAGTCTGTACTACACTGATGTGTGCACCCTTCCCTTTAGCTCCTTCCTTCTCTTAAGTACTTTTGTGTGTCCTTTGAAACTCTCAGCTCTTTAGAAAGCTCCTTGTATGCTACACTGAGTTATATTTGCATATGTTCTCTCCCATTTTTCATCATTTGGGATTGCAGCAGTGGGTTTTAGTTTTTGTCCTAGTTTTCATTTTAGAATCTCAGGCTCTGAGACATTCTTATATTTTTTCTGAACTGCTAAGCAATCTAAGATACTTGTCTTACTTTGCTTTGCATTTTTTTCCCTTGGCTGTAATGAACTCTAAGGTGATATGTTCAATTTTTCCCAAGGTTCCTGTCACTTTCACTTCACTAACATATTCCTCTTTGTTGGTGGGAATTAAGCCCAGGATAGCAGTTACAACCTTTGCTTCTTTGCTCTCTGAATAATGGCACTGTTGATAAAGGCAGAAAATAAAGGAGAGGAATGATTCCTCTAATTCAGATTTTAATGAATGTTATTGTCATTTTGGCTTTGCCGTTTTCTTTTACATTTAAATCTTTGCCAGGTATTTTTATTTTGACTTCTTACTTCAGTAAACTTTCTTTTTATTTTATTTAGTCTTTGTATCACTTCTTTCCTAGAATTTATGTTTGAGTATTTCACTGAGAACACAGAGTAGATGTATTCTAAATTTTCTTTTGTCTTGAGGATAATTTTCCCTTGCATTTTTAAGACATTGTCCTTCTCTTTTATGTTATAGTTTTAAATTTTGGGTTTTTCTATTTACTTATTTTTGAAAGACTAGATATTTATTTGTCCTAGTGTTTGTCCTAGTGTTTGTCCTAAGTGTCATATGTATATTGCCTTTGAGCTCCGTCACTACCAGCTTTGGAACTACAGAATCACCCTCTCCAATCTTAATGTGGAGGGCAAGCATTATGCTGCATTTCTGGGCTACAGGAGGTACATAGAAACTCTTTTTCTATCTCTATTATTTGTCTTCTGCTTGGAGGTGTATTTAATCCTTGATAATTGGAGCCATTCAGATTCATTTTTCTATAAGAAATGCATAGAATCTGCAGAATACCCTTCTGTCAGTGTTTTTCTTGTCTGCCCAGACTGTTGGGGCTCTCATATCCCAGGGTACAATATATATGCGATTCTTCCCTAGTCCCCTTTTATCCTGTGTTACATTTTGGGGAGCAAAAATCTTCCAACTAGTCGTAGTTAGAAATGTGGTGCCGGGAGGTGGCCAGGAAACACCTCTGGGTATTTAAAAACCAGCTCCAGTGCAGTAAGGGGGTAAGAGCTGGTGTTTTGTTTGGCTCTGTCAACCTCAAGTCTCTGATGGGATGTCAGGATATGCGAACGTAAGGATCTGGCATGGTGGCTGCTTTAAATTTGGCACAAGGGAGTTCTAGCTCCTCCTCCCCCAGTTTGTCCCATTCATGAGGTAGATAAGGTAGAGTGGCCTGATTTAGCAAATATAAATATAAGACATGCAGTTAGGTTTGAATTTTAGGTAAGCAATCAATAGTTTTTTTTTTTGTTTTCTGTTTTTGTTTTTTTTAGTATAAGTATGTCCCAATGTTGCTTAGTACATACTCATGCCAGAAAATTATTCATTGTTTGTCTGAAATTTTAAGTTAACTTGGTTGGGCATGCTGTATTTTATCAGGTGACCATAGGTAGGAAAAAATTCTCCGCAGTGTTTGAAAGTCATTATTGAGTCTTTATCCTTCTGTGTCTCAGATTCCGGTATAACAGGGTCTTTTTCTGATTTGATAAGGGTGACCCTTCTCAGTCTTCCTTCACCTGCTGGGCTGGTCAACACTGGGAGGATTAGAGGACATTTGTAAAATGTCGGGGAGTCTTCAGAGAGGAACAGAATGAAGACCTGGACTCTGTCCTTTTCACTGTGTATTTGTTATTAGAGTTTGTGTGTGTATATGCGTGCGTTGAACTGGTCCTGCCTGAGAAAAGACGTAGTAAGAAAGCACATCAAAGACCCTTAAACACACTGTTGCTGTGGCTGGCCTGTATTACTGACGGGAGAGGCGGTTTGTGTCTAGTGACGGGAGCCAGAAATCTCTCCTGGCCCAGCCATGGGGCTTGGTAAACTAAAAAGCTGCAGGCATGTGTGCCATGCCATACCTCTGAGGGGGCAGGCTGCTTCTGTCTTCAAGAATCACTGTGGCCACTGTCTGGATCCACAGCAGCAAAGGCAAGAGTGCACCAGGTAGAGGTCACACAGGACCACGAGGGGACCAGTCTTCTTTGGTGCTCTATGCCACGAGTGGAGCGGCAGTAGCCTTCAACAGGGCCCACTTATTTGGTAATCAAGTTCTCCGGTTCTTGAACAATAAGAGGGACAAGAGAGATACTGGACTCCCTGCAAGCATGGCAACTGGGAAGTGGTTTTATTATGAAAAATTAATAGGTTGGACCTCATTTTTACTCAGAACTATTGAAGTAGATTCTCCTATTATAATATATAAACATATACTTTACAAATTTTACATTATAACATATTTTATTGTTAAGTTCTGTAAAAGCTTCTTTTTTCCCCCCATAAGATGTCATGATCTGAGAAGCCTGTATATATTTCCCTGCCTGGTCTTTTGTTTTGCAGTTTTGAATACATAGCTTAGATCAATTAAGGTCTGTTCATGAAAAAATATCAAGTTTCGTGATTCTTTATGATACCTGCATCTTTTTCTTCTTGGTTAGCCTGTATCCATTAATACCTTTAAAAGACTCAGCTCAACAATTCATCTGTAATAAGTAGTCCTTGGGTAATTATTTTTAACTTTGATTACTTGCTTAACTTTGGTGGTTGGCCCTTGTATCACATAATCTTGCATTTATGCAAAGGCTAATTTAAAATATTTTGGGTGTTGATTCGAATGGTTGCATTCTTCTGGGAAATATATAGGAGAATGTATCTATGATTTTAGGGTAGGATATAATTTCTCAAATATAACCCCAAAACATAAATCATAAAGTAAAAGGTTGAAATATTCAAGTGCATCAACATAATTTGTGAAGAAAGATACCATTTTTGACCCTCCCTGTCTTCATGCCCTTTGCCACATGACTTTGCAGTTCTTCCCAGAGCTGACTATATTTCTCTGCCCCATTAGTACTAGACTTGACCACATGACTTGCTTTCCCAGTGGAAAATGGAAAGAAGAAGCAGAGTGACAGTTTGGAGCTGGTATCTTAAGTGGCACTGTGTCTTTCTGCTTGTCCTTCTTGTATTTCTGCTGTTGTTGGAGGAAGAATGTGCTCCTAACGGACTGCTTGTCCCAGAAGGATGAGAAACATGCAGAGCAGGTCTGGATTCCAAAACTCCAGCTTGGAGGAAGTCCAGCCAGGCCCATCCTGGATCAGCCAACTGCCAGCTAACCTGAAAATGCACAAGAGGGAGTAAATGTTTTATAGCATTAAGTTTTAGGGTAGTTTGTTACGTAGCATTATTGTGGAAGTAGCCAACTAATAGACTACTCAACACAAATGATTTCAACTTGGGGTGGTGACCCCACAATAACATATACAAATGATGTATTGTAGAATTGTACCCCTGAAGCCTATATAATATTTTTTAAGCAATATCACTTCCAATAAATTCAATTAAAAAAGTAAAACAAAAACAAAAACATAATTTGATATAAGATTTTATAAAGAACTCCTAAAAATTAATAGGGAAAAGAACAACACAAGAGGATATGGGCCAGTAATAAGTGAAAAGGTAATTTACAGAAGAGAAAATTGGAGTGATCAACAAATAAAAGTATGTTTAGCTTGCTTCACTAGTTAGTTTTCTGGTAAATATAGATTAAAACAATGATGGAATGTCTATGCTTATTAGATTGGTAAAAATTAATGTCTGGCAATAACCTACTATCTGTGAGGATATAAAGAAAATGGAACTTTTTTATACAGATGGTGGAATGTTTAAGGATACAAAGAGAGACCCAGCAAGCAGGGAGAGGATGTTTTCAAGGAATGTTACTGACAAAAGATTTTATCTAGAATATATATGAAATTCCTGTAAATCAGTAAGAAAAAACAGGCAACATAGGAGAAAAGTGGATCAAAAATAAGGATAAACAATTCACAGAAATGATACTTGAATGTCTGGCCAGTCCACCTAGATTATCCGACCAATTACCTTGGTGATCTACAATGCAAATTAAAACAACAGCGAGGCCCCCTTGGCACCTCCTGCGCTGGCAGAAGTTGAAATGTCACACAGTATCTTTGAGCTGGTGAGAAGATGGGGACCTGTGAGCCCACATGCGCTGCTGGTGGAATTATTTTGGAGACCAATGTGGGAAATTGTATATTCACATGCATTCTGACCCCAAAATTCTACTTCTGAATTTTATTAGTTGTTAGGGTTGTCATAACAAATACCACAGCCTGGGTGGCTAAAACAACAGAAATTCATTTTCTCTCAGCTGCAGTGCCAGAAATCTAAGATCGAGGTGTTGGCAGCTTTGGTTTCTCTCTTTGGCTTGCAAATGGCTGGCCTCCTGCTGCATCTTAACGTGGTTGATTCTCTGTGTGTGCTGGTGTCCTCATCTTGTCTTGTAAGGACCCTAGTCATGTCGGATTAGGGCCTACCCTAACGGTTTCATCTTAACTTAATCACATCTTTAAAGGTCCCATTTCCAAATACGGACACATTCTGAGGCACAGGGGATTAAGACTTGCAGACATGAATTTTGGGGAGGACACAATTCAGCCCATAAGAGAACATGTATATCAGAGGGACTCTTGCATAGGTACACAAAGAGACACACGTGCGAATGTTTATTACAGCATTGTTTCCCATAGTGAAGAGTTGGGTACTGCCCAACCATTCTTGGAACATTATAAATGCATTATTAGAGTGATACAAATGGAAAATGAAGAACAAACTAAATCAACTATATTAGTCAGGAGCTGATTTTTTTCTCAGCAAGAAGCCTGGAGGTAGGAAGTCAGAGCAGATGTCATCAAAAGCCCAAGCTCGCTCTGTAGTTCTGCTCTGGCGTGTAGTTGTCCTCAGCTTTGCAGCACAACTGCCTTTATTGCCTACCTCGGATCACAGACAGCAGAGGGAAGGGCCGGGGGCCATGGCAACATTGTAACTCCCTTTCTATAAGGAGAGTAGAAGTTTTGCTAGAACCCTCCTCAGAGGGCTTCCACTGACGTCTCATTGGCCAGAATTCTGTCACATGTCAATCAGAGTTGCAAAAAAGGCTGGGGAAACTAGTGTCCCGCTTCCAGAGCAGTGAAAGGCAAGGGAGCAAAGCGGGGACTATGGAGCTAACCTGCGGTGTTTACCATGTCTACGTAGCTCTACCCAGACAGGCCACTGAAACAACAGGTTGCAGGGGCAGTGGGGTGGGGAGGATGGAGAGAGCAATGGGAAATACAGTATTGCTTGTGTAAATTTAAAAATACACACACAAAGCTATATATATCATTGTAAAGATATATATCATATGTAAACATCATTATGTAAAGTTGATTAGAAAGGCTCCCGTTAGCAACTATAGAGTAGATGCCTGTGGCGGGGCAGGGTCGGGGGTGGGGTAGGGGGGTAGTGTGAATGGAATGGGACTGAAGCTGGGGGATATAGAATGTGGCAACAAAAATCACCATAAAACAGCCTTTGCATAGACCAGTTCCATCAGTTGAACTTTAACTAGGAGCATGATTGACTGTGTCAGTCTAATTTTATCTACTCCAGACCCAGGAGAAAAAGGGCGGATGGCTTGTGGGGGAGTGTGCAGATCACTCAGGCCATTGAGCAGGGTTATTTAGAGTTGAAGAAATGTGATTCACTGTGTTAATGACTGAGCTAAACTATTTTACTTTACTCTGTGATGAGCTTCATTGTTTTCAGTACAACTGATGGCTTACCAGGAACGATGTTATAGTATAAAGTTAGTGACTATAAGAGTTATGTTTTTGAAAATTAGGGATATTATGAGTTTTGCAAAATCAATTTTCTTTGTTTTTGTCCGTATATTTCTTTTGCTCTATGATGCAAAATTAGTAGGCTTGACTTTTAAATAGTCCGTGGGGACATGAGTAAAATAAACATGGTTACTTGGTGGTGAAATCCATCACTCCCCAGTTTTCTTTTACTGTCTTTGGGAACAGAGGGGTGGAAGGGATTTCCTTCCTCTCTCTCTAATGTGGCCTCAGCCACTGACTGGCTCTTCACTCTGGAATGAAGCAGGTTGGCACCACTCCGTAAGTCTAATGTGGGGATAAGATGCCAGAGGTTTCTATTTTTACTTATTGTCATTCTTTTGCTTTTATTTCTGTATTCTATCCTTTAACCATTCCATAACCAATCCTCTAAATAAATATACACACTTTATTAATATGTGTCGTGTCTTGTCTCTGTTAAGCATTTGCTAACAACTTTGGGAGCTGCTCGTAAACTCTTCCACTTTAGGACCCTGTCTCCTTGTTTCTTATTTATACGTTACGACCATAGACGGGGTTGGTGACTTTCCTTGGTGAAATGGATTCAATTCACCCATTTTTT
>VMDR010033142.1:0-11457 GCA_007922815.1 Macrotus californicus
CTCATTTTCAATATTATGAATATCACTGTGATGGCATATTTATACACATTTTTGCTGCCTTTCAAATTATTTCCTCAAGATTTTTGGACAAATTACTAAACATGCCAAAATGTTTCCTAGTAAAGTTGTATCATATCAATTTACACTCATCAAAATGTGCTATGAATAATAATTTAGTTCAACTATAAGTATAACTAGAACCTGCCTCAGGGCAAGATATAAAAACACCTGTAATTTCTTAAAAGATTTACTTTCCTTATCATTCTAGTTTCTGAGTGGAGTGTTTTTGATTCTCTTTTTCCCCTTGTTCAGAAATCATATAACGCTCATATGTGGGATATAAAACTGAGAGCAACAAATGAACAAGCAAGAAAAACAAGCAAAAACTCACAGGCACAGCCAATAGTATGGTGGTTACCAGAGGTTAAAGGTGAAATGGGTCAAATACATGGGGACAAAAGAAGATCTGACTTTGGGTATGGGCACACAATGTAATATACAAATGGTGTATCATAGAATTGTGTGCTTGAAACCCACATAATTTTATTAACTAACATCACCCCAATACATTTTAAAGACTTTAAAAAAAGAGGATCTCAAAGAGTCAAGGTTTGCTGAAAAATTCACTTTGCTAAATTTCTAAAGGCCAGTGGGTAACACAGTAGCTAAAGTTCACATGACTACAGACGCAGGTCTGCACACACTTCGGCTCCTGACTGAATTGTCTCCTGTTCTCAGGCTCAGCCACTCCTAACCATCCCATCACCAGCCGTCCCCTCCGTGGTAAGGCAGACTTCAGCAGACTCCCACCTTCACGGAAGGTGCAACCCCATGCCATGCAGACTACGCTGCCTGAATGTTCCATAGACTTCCTTGTCTAAGATCGGACTTAAAAATAAACTGAGTCTTCAAAGTCATCTGTTTATTGGAATTAATGATGATAACACAAATCATGATATACGTAGCCAGCCAACTGGGAAGTTACCCAAGGCCCATCCTCAAACTTGCCTCCTTGTAGCCAGTGTGTCTGCTCCTCTTTTTCCCCATCTGCCAACCATATTTATTCTTGCTTATTGGTGGTTCATTCTTACTTTACTTCCTGCCTGGCAGTAGCCCTGAGTCCCAATCCCCTAACCTAATGCTCGGATAAAATATAGACAAGATGTCTTCCTCTGGTTTCCTGAGCAGCACCTGAGGGATAGTCATAAAATGGGTATTCTTTGAAGTTAAGAAGAAAATCTTTTTATTATAAAATCAATATATGTTACAAAGAAATGATAATATAAAATACTGCAAATAAAAGTGATCTATAATCCTTGTGATAGCAGGGAACTATAATGAACACTTTGGTACATAGTGCTTCATATCTATATTTTGAAGGATCTTTTATGATTTCCTTATAAAAAAGATTGTGTTCCGAATTCTTTTTTGTGAACTGATTATATTCCCTAATAATATATTCTTAATTCATTTCAATACACATTCTTAAATTTCTGTAATGTCTATTACAATGACTGGAATATATTTTAATTCCTTTCCACTCTCCTATTATTTAGACGTAACATAATTTATCTAAACCATTTTTATTGTTGGAGACTTAGCCATATTTCAACCTTTCACGATTACAAATTAAGTCTCATTGAATAGGTTCCATTTTTAACTGAGTGGCAATGAGGGCTAGCGAAAGGAGCCTCGGGTCCTCGGGAGAACTGAGCTCTTGCCACACCTCAACTGCTCACGACACACGCAGCTTAAGGAAGCCACTAAACCTCGATGGTCAAATAAAATGCATAATTAAATGATCTCTAAGTTACCTTCCATCTGAAGACAATAATTTGATATTCAGCAAACCATTTTTTTGCTTTGTGAGTCTTCGGGTGATCCTACCAGCTTTAGTCTATGCCCCCCTAGTTACCTGCGTTTCTCACTACATTGCTGGTATTCGTGTCCTGTGGCTGCTAAAACAAGTTACAACAGATTTGGTGGACAAAACAACAGAAATGTATTCTCCCACAGCTCTGGAGGTTCAGGGTCCAAAATCAAGGTGTTGGCAAAGACATGCTCTCTCCAAAGTCTCAAGGAGAGAATTCGTCATTGCCTCTTCTGGCTTGTGGTGGCCCATGAATTCTTGAACTTATTACATTGTTCTAATCTCTGCCTCCCCGGTCACATGGCTTTCTCCTCTTCTGTCTCAAAACTCCCTATGCCTCTTTGCTGTAAGGACACATGCAGCTGCAGTCAGGGAAAACCCAGGTCATCCAGGATAAGCACCTCCTCTTGAGATCCCTAACTTAACTGCATCTTTTAACATATGTAATGTTAGGGAATAAACATTTTTGTCTCCCCCATAATTTGTATATTGTAATCTTAATCCCCAATGTGACGATATCAGTAAGTGTGGCCTTTGGAAAGTAATTAAGTCATTAGCATGAAGCCATCGTGAGCAGAATTAGTGTCCTCATCAGACAAGACACGAGAGCTTACTTCTCTCTCTGCAATCTCCCATGTGAGGATAGGAGAAAACAGTCACCTACAATTCAGGAAGAGTGCACGCATAACACTGGACCTGCCAGGATCTTAATCTAAGATGCCCCTGCCTCCAGCACTGAGAGAAATAAATCTGTTGTTTAAGCACCTAGTCTGCAGTATTCTATTATAGCAACCAGACTAAGCCATAGAGTAATATTCGCTTTTTCCATATAAGCTGATATGTAAAGGTTCCACGGATGGGCGCATAAATATATCTTTGTGAAGGCTACTGGTCAGCCCAGTGAAGTGTTCAATATATATTATTTCTTTCTGAGCTGTGTTCCATGCTCGGGGTCAACAGCACACATTCAGGTTCAAATAAAAATTAACATGGCTAGGAATACCTAACAAGACTCTGCAAAGTAAATAATTTATTTCATTAAAGCTTTGCATGCAAGTAGTCATGGTTATCAAGGATTTGCACATGTTGAAAAAATTACCAATAGGCTGGAAGGGTTATATGTCAGGTGAGCAGAGGGATGGGACAAAGGATGAAGCTGAAGAGTTTGGAAGGGCCTTTCTTAGGGAAGGCATTTCATACAATGCCCACCAGATTGGGTTTTATTTTGAACAATATAGGTAACCTTGAAGAATAATATAGCAATGTAGAAAACAGATAAAATGGAGCACAAGTCCAGTTAAGAGGCTCTTGCAGCAAGTTAATGAATAAAAGATGGGAAATTGAACTATGCGAGACATGAAAGAGGTAGAAATGAGAAAAATCTTAGTGATTGATTAGAAGTGAGAATCCTTGGTCTCTCGATTCAACTGCTTTAACGGTGGCTCCTAATAGTAATTTGGTGTTAATTTCATTCCACATGAGCTATTTAACTTAGTGTTTTGAAAGGTTCCATACGTAATAACAACAGCTATGTTGTGTGCCACCACCAGGCAGGATGCTTATTTGATCGTCAACCATCCATCCCACAATCCATTTGGCACCGTGCCACAAGCGCTGGCCTGCGAAGCCCTCAGAGGGCCCTGCCAACAACAGCAGTTGGCATTGGCACAACTGAGTGAGTGTGGGACGATTCGCAAAGAGAAACAGCATCGGCAGCTTAGCGGGAACTGGCGAAGCCAGGAGTGTGAAAATCCGGCTCCAAGCCATTAGCTACCCTTTGCCCCTTACAAAACTGATGCTGTTCTGTCAAGGGTCAGGTAAGCCAAAGGCTAGGATGAGGCCTAGAAGCAGGTTCTGCAGGAAAGTGTCCTTCTTTCTTCCAAGGGAGCATGGGTGTCCTTATCCTTAATGCCAAAGAGCGAGATGGAGTTATGCATCCCCTCATCCAGCAGGACAGTAGGCAGTGAACGACTAACTGTTAAGTGTTAGAGGAGGGAGGGACTAAAGAAAATCAGACACACACACAGCCCTTTCTTAACAAACGAAGAAAGTAACATCCAGAGAGGATAAGTGATTTGAATATTTGAAGAAAGCTATAAATCTAGTAAGTAGCTATCACTTGAACCTAGGTTCTCTTATTACAAATACATTGTCTATTCTAGTACTATCAACTTATTTAGTTTTACCCAGTAATTAAGCAGAGTAGAGGCCTGCTATTAGTCCTAGACAAATAGTTAAGACGTGGGGTATGTTCTCAAATACAGACTGGGGCAAAGTGGATTTGCACTTGTTCATGTGGAAAACAATATAACAATGAATAAGTAAGATGACCAGAACAAGGTGTGTTTTGTGTACTCACAACTGTAAACCTACTTTTGCCCCACCCTGCAAACCAGTAACTAAAGTTATGATCATGAAAACATTTTACATTCCTCTTGGCTTTGATTTCTTCGTTTAAACATCAGGAAAAGTGAGCCGTACTAAAATCCCCATGGTCAGAAACAAATGAGCTTAAACAAATAATAAGACAAAGTTATTTCATGAGTAAAAATTTGGCTTGTGTTCATTAAATTCATGTAAATTCTTAGTAATCTTATGTGAACGCTGAAGCAGAATGCCAGCTTCAGGTGGAGAAGAAATGGGCAGGGAGGCAGAGAGGACATTATTATTACAGAAAAAAGATACAGTCAGGGCAGAGGTTTTGACAAGGTGGATTTTGCAATTCTAGTTTTTAGGAACAATAATCTCTGATAATGTAATATCAGAATGTAATTTCAACTCCTTAGCAGTGAAGGAGTAGTTACATTTATACAGTCCTAAAATTATTTCAGCCCTTTGAAGGCAATCGCGAGGCTGACGTGGCCCCCGGTGAAAATGAGTTTGACACCCCTGGCTTAAACCATACCAACAAGATACATTTAGACAATAGAGATATTCTAAGCCAACTGTTTAATTTCATGGCTGAAGTCAGTAAAGTTCAAAGACGTACCATGATTTATGAAACTCACAGTACTGGTCGTCACCTCAGTAGTAGAATCTGGGTATGTGTCGATTTCTGTTTCACTATCTTCCATGTCGTGTGCTCTTTAATAATCAATGTTCTTCTCGTCTTTATAAACCTGAACCTAAATTCTTTTCATTTATCTGCCTGTTCCTGTAATCTCCCTGTTACTCTTTGAGTCTGGAAACAGTTCAATTTCCAGCGGAGATGACAGCACACCTAAACTTTGATTGGAAGCATGTATCTTCGTCAGGATCTCAGCATGAGTATCCCAACACGCGAACATTTGCTCAGGCAAAGACTCAGGAGTTGGGGGCTTTAAATGGTAGCCAAAAATGAATGTTAGCTGGCTGTAGGGCCTTTGCCATCCCCTCTCTCAGAATGGAATTTGTGAACTCAGCAGAAGGCTTTTAAGGAAGAAATAGGATTGGAAGACTTTGGTCAGCATTTCACAACAGAGGCAAGCAGTAAACAAATAAGTAGCTTAGAGTTTTCTAAAGAAGTGAGATCACTTTATCCAAAATGGGCCAAAAACACAAGTTATTGAGGCTTGGGCTGAAGAGCTTTCTACTTTTTTTATAGAGACAATCTTCTCCCTCTCTTCTTGACCATTTTCTCCCCCAAATTCTACATAAGGACCAAACTCCCAATACCTCTGCACTTGCATGAGGATATACATATTTCCCCCAGGTTGTCATTAACAAGCTTCTTAGTCTATTCTATAATGATTCTTTAGATGTTGACTTTAAAGTCTCTAAGGCAGGAACTTTTTAATTTTGTTTACTGCTGGATCCCTAGGGCTGAAGGCTGCGTCCAGTGCATAACGAGAGATCGATGATTAAAGGCAAGTGATGAAATATAGGGAGGCAGCCTCTGGTAATGGCCCTGTGAGCAAGCTACTCACTGATTCCCAAAATTGTCTCCCCTGCCTTGATTTTATAAATAGTTATTCTTCCCAAATAACTATGATTGGCAGATGTAATTCTACCTAAAGACAAAAATAATTACATTTTTGTGCAATAATTATTTGACTGATACCATTGACAATTCAAGGTATGTGGGGATAACTTGGCTCAGGGCTAAGAATTACTGACTTAAGTACTTCTAGAGGCATAAACTAGTATTGAAGAAATCAAAAAGACTGCTTTTCTCATCTCCATAATTTTAAAACCAAACAGCCTGAAGTACATAAAGTCTAAGTGATTTGTCCAATGTTCCTATGATAGCTAATAAAATAATAAAGATTAGAACCCAGGTTTTTAAAAAGTTGGGTCATTGTTTTTACCAATGAGCTTATCACTAACTCTAAATGTCTTTGTGAAGCATGTGTGAGGGAGCCTTAGAGGTTGAAAAGTTTGTAAAAAAAGAGATAAAAACAACATCAACAACCGGTGTGTGGTTAGTACTGATACTGAGAGAGAAAACATATCAAGCTTAAGAAAGTTTTCTATGTGAAGATAAAGAAAACCTATATTTTCAAGAGATGGCTGATTGTTTCAAGAGCACAGGTATGAAACCACATTATAAATCAGTGGACCTGGGACGTGTCCTGAATGGTATCGGATACTTTTCTACAGAACCAGGTGGAGCTCCATCTCCGCTGTGACCAGGAGAGCTGGCGTGAGTTCTCAACACCGGGCAGAAATGCCTCCTGGAAAATGAATTGAGATGGTCCTCTCTGGGAGAATTAGTATTTATAGTGTGTATGACTATATATACCTGAGTAAACATAATGAGTTTGATCAAACAGTTTCACGCATAAAGACTAGGGAAGCAAGAAATAAAAAGATTTATCTTCTCTTGACCCTGGCAAAAACCACACAGGGGGCCAGACCTGAAGCCTCCTGCCCCCAACCTGGACAATTCTGGGAAACGCACCCTGGCACCTCTTCATCCGGCCACCCTTCTCCACTTCTCTGTGTACCGAGTTCTGAGAAATGAAATACTTTGGCAAATGTGATACCTGAAGGCAGCAATCTGCAACTCGTTCCATCTCATGGCACCCATAAAATAATTACTAAAATTCTACGGCACACCAAAACGCATATTTTTGGCCAAGCTGACAAAAAGAGAATAGCTGTAATTTCGATTCATTCATACTAGACAGCTACTGTTGCGTAGGTTGTTGTCATTTTTTATTTGACAATTTAAAGGAAAAGAGGTCAGTGCCCCTGACTAAATAGGCGGGTTTTAGTGTTCGTTTCTTTGCCTTAGAACTTAGGAGTTGCCCTATTCAGCATCCAGGCCATTTTCCACCCTTTCCCCTGTCCCCAGAACCCTAATCAACTCTGGTTAGTCTGCATCCTTTAAGTCCTTCAGTAAAGTGTGTTGTGCACGTACAGTCTCCCTATGGTGATACTATGGAAAACTCATAGATAATAGGGTGATCAAGAAGTGTGCCCTTCTCTGCAATAGCCTTTGGTGAGGTCAGCACAGTGGTGGCTGCCTTGCATAAGCAGAGAGTTTCTCTGGAATTAGTCATTGAGTCTCTGCAGAAGGAATGGCGGCACTGGAGAGGCAGCAAACTTGCAAAAGGGAGCACCTACACGATTAATGGACTCAGGGATAATTGTCTGCCAAATTCTCCTTTGCTCAAATGCCTGCTAGAGCACGGGTCCCCAACCCCTGGGCCACACAGCAGGAGGTCAGTGGCGGGCAAACTTCATCTGTGTTTACAGCTGCTCTCCATTGCTCACCCTACCTCCTGAGCTCCGCCTCCTGTGAGATCAGCAGCAGCTTTAGACTCTCACAGGATCAGGAGCCCTACTGTGAACTGTGCCTGCGAGGGATCTAGGTTTCATGCTCCTGATGAGAATCTACTGCCTGAGGATCCGAGGTGGAGCAGAGGCGGTGATGCTAGTGCTGGGGAGCAGCCCCAGATACAGATTATCATGAGCAGAGAGGTTTGACCTCACAGAGACCATAATAAATCAACTGCTTGCACACTCATCAAAACCCTGCCAGTGAGTGGCAAGTGACAATCAAGCTGCATCTGGGGGTAGGCTATAAAGCCATCCAAGCCTCCGCCCCTGTCCGTAGAAAAATTGTCTTCCACGAAACTAGTTCCTGGTGACAAAAAGGTTGAGGACCACTGTGCTAGAAGAAGATGACCTTTGAAAGTGATGAGATTAACACTAGGAATTACATAAAATATTACAATTTTCACAATTGTTAAGTTGGGGGGCGAAAGCAGGGCACAAAACTATATCCATACTGTGATCAGGCTTTAATATCTACATATATATATATATATATATATATATATATATATATATATATATGTTTATGTGTATGTTTCATATAATTATATATATATTTGGTTATAATTATGCATGATACAAAGATAAAACCATTTTATACACATGCATAATACATAGTTTACAAATAAAAGGCTAGAATTTAATGATAGAAATTTAGTACTCTAAAATTTTATTGATGGGCTTATATTCAAGATTTTTAAAAGGATTTTATTTATTTATTTTTAGAGAAAGGGGATGACAGGGAGAAAGAGAGGGAGAGAAGCATCAATGTGTGGTTACCCCTTACATGCCCCCAACTGGGGACCTGGCCTACATACAACACAGGCATGTGTCCTGACTGGGAATTGAACACATGACCCTTTGGTTCACAGACTGGCACTCAATCCACTGAGCCACACCAGCCAGGGCATGGATTTAATGTAATCAATTATTTCAATATTGGACTTTTTTATATTTTCTATAACTGGTATCTACTTCTTTTGTGTTTAGAAGAAATAAAATTTTAAATCCTGAGTAACAGTTACTATTTAAATAGAGGTCTAAGTAAAGGATTTTTTTAGAGAAACCTGGGAACACCAAGTTCTCCTCCATTATAAATTCTCACTTGATTGCTGTAAAAGCAGCCTAAGCTCCCTGCCGAAGTGAACTGCCATTACAGCACACTAATTAAATCTGGCCTTACACTGGAGTATCATAAGGGTTATTTCGTTAGTTCTTTTGAGCCTGGTTATTTCAGGAGAAACAGAATGATAATTAAAGAAATATCTATTGTTATTCTCAGTTTCTACTCCACTGAGGTCTCTGCTCACCCCAAAGAACATTCTGCCTTGGAACCTGCGATGCTGCAGCCCACCTGGTAATGCATCAGTTCAGGAGTCTAGTTCATCAAGATCCAAAGCTGTGAAGGCTTCCAGAGTATGGCTCCTGCCTATTGTTCCTTCTTTATTAACACTCTCCTTTCGCACTTTCTCAGACATCACCTTACATTCCCCGGACTCACACTTCTGGCTTATACTGCCTGCTCTGCTGTGATTTCAGATGTGGGCTAGACTGTAAGATCGACAAGGTCAAGACCTCCTAGTTGGAAGAAGGTGTTTCATGTTTTTAGACTTAGATGAAATGCCACACCTTCCAGGTAACTGATTCTTCCTCTAGCTGCTTGACATGAGCCTCTCACCTGACAGATATTACAACATGATCTGTGTTATGCTGACTCATGTGCCCTTTGGGGACAGCAAGAGCTTGTGTGATGGGCAGGACAGAGCACTGGGCTGGCAAGCAGACGACCCGGATTCATCTTGAAGCCTCACACCTTAGTGAGTGACTTTGGGCAAGTCACTTTGCCTAGATAGCCTTGGTTTTATTGTCTCACATACTTCCAGAATTTCTTCGGGGAGTCAAATAAAATAATGTACACAAGCTCTGGCTAGGGTGGCTCAGTGGATTGAGTGCCAGCCTGCGAACCAAAGGGTCGCTGGTTGACTCCCAGTCAGGGCACACGCCTGGGTTGCAAGCCGGGTCAGAGAGGCAAACACACATTGATGTTTCTCTCCCTCTCTTTCTTCCTCCCTTCCCCTCTCTCTAAAAATAAATGAATAAAATCTTTTAAAAAATAATGTACACAAAACTACACGTAAAATGTTTATGCCATTTTTCATAGTTGAGTTCTGAATCATGGTTGATTATCTTTGGGGGCTCCAAAACACCCAAAACAAAACTTCCCACCTTCTCAGTACTATGTAAGTCTTGTTCCTTAGGTTAATGTACTAAATAAACACTGGATCCATGAGAAACTCATGCAACATTAACCAAACGAAACTTTGAGAACACTCCCATCCTGGGACGCCTTTTCAAAGATCAAATTTTCCCAACTTTCTTCAAAGTGAATGCTTTGATGTGTCTCCTGTGCCCGCGCTCGTTTCCTCTTATTGCCGGTTTATGGGAGCTCGCTTCATTTATGGGCAGATTGCTCGTGTCTCAGATGCCTCCCATTTATAACCAGCTCTCATGCCGCCCCATATTTCTTATTGATGGCTTTTAAAAAGCAAACCAGCCCATCATCCGAGCACAGCCTCCGCAGTTTTCCTGTTGGATCTCGTTCATCTGTTTACAAGGCCACAAAATACACATAAATGTGTTTGCCACAGCCCCGTGGTGGGAGAATATGAGTGATAATCTTTGATTTCTGGAAAGAAGTGAATGGCGTACCTACACCCCAAAGGGGACATTAGAAGTGGTTACAGCATCCACCTGCCCGGGACCGACCTCATGTAAATGATGCTGACAGGAGCTAGGAAAAAGTATGTTTTGTAATTTAATGATGACAACAGCTAAGGTGATGATTAGGGTGATGACACTAATAGAAACAATACCTATTTCAGTGTCTAGCAGACTTGTATCTTATTTGTTTCTCATAAACATCATTTGAGGTGAGTCAGGCAATGATTATTAGCTCCACTAAAAGAGAAAGCAACCCAAGTTGTACTAGGTCACTTTTCCATGCTCCCTTCATTCATTCATGAAGTTTATGTGAACTTGTAGAGCTGGGCCTGTATCTCCAGCACCTTCCCAGAGACAGTGTCTGCCCTCCGGCCAGCCTGTGCTCTAGTAGCAGGGTCATTTAATTCTCAAATAAACAAATAACGTGCAAGAGAGGAAAGATAATGACAAATGGAATGATGACGATATACATAGTGATAACTTTAAAAAAAGACAGAGATTGCTGGAAGGGAGGGTGGACAGGGGTCTTCTCTCAGAGTGAGTGGTCAAGAAATGTCTCTCTGAGGGGTAAATATGTGACCTGAGAAGATGGAAAGAAGAGACAGCCAATAGGAAAGCCAATGAAAAGAATTCCAGGAAGAGGGAATTAGAGGTACAAAGGTGATCAAACAGAAAAGGGCTTGATGCTCCACAGAGTATGATATGTGGATATCTGTGTGGCTCACATCTAGTGGCAATGAAGACACGAATCAGGTTGAGATGGTACGGACCAAATTGTACAAGGTTTATAACCCATGGTCAAGGGTTCCTATGGTAATTTATTCTTTCTCTAGCTGCTTGATGTGAGCCTTTCACATGACATTTTGAACACTGGCATAAATCCTATTTAATCACGATATATGTTTTTGTATTATATGGTTGGAGTGGATTGCCTAATGTTTGCTTTTGAATCTTTATATTTATCATCTCTTATCCTGTCTATATATGGTTGGGGCTAAAATTTATGCAATGCTCCTGAAATAATTAAACAAGTGTACCTTGTGTTCTGGAAAATACTGTGTAAGAAAGAAAATATTTCTTAAGAGGTTGATAGAAGATGCTTAAAA
>VMDR010033143.1:0-11465 GCA_007922815.1 Macrotus californicus
AGTGTGGGGTTTTTTTGCTTCAGTTTCCTAGTTTGTATAATGGGATAAAGGTATTAGGGCAATAACATTATAATGACTGAGAAGTATTTTAAATACCAGTTGAGATAATGTATTAAATTGCTTCGTAAATCACAAAACACATCATAAAATATGAGCCATTATCACCATAGTATTCCACTTCTGAAATAACTTACATCTTCTCTCTGGAATTAAGAAGTCTAGATCTACTTAGTTTTGGGGTCTCAATCAGGCCGGTGAACAGGCAGTCCTTGAGAAGTTTTTCACCTCATTACAAACCTGAATACAGCTAAGTTGATATTCAAATGCGGCCTTTAAGGTCCGATGTCTGTGGGCTTAGTTTTGGGCATGGAAGGTGTAAAATACTACCATTCTGCAATTCTCATCCAGGGGCAAATTCTTCTGTTTTTAAATTCATTCATTGTAAGAAATTCTTCTTCAGCAAACTTTCCTTAATCAAACAGCCTCTTTTCAAAAAAAATTATTAATTATGCTATTACAGTTGTCCCAGTTCTTTCTCCCCTTTATTCCCCTCTACCCTGAACCCCATCTCCCACCATCATTCCCCGCCTTTAGTTCATGTCCATGGGTCTTATATATAAGTTCTTTGGTTTCTACATTTAATATACTATTTTTAATCTCCCCCTGTGTATTTTGTACCTACCATTTATTCTGCTTATTCCCTGTACCTTTTCCCCCATTCTCCCTCTTCCTCCTCCCCTCTGATAACACTCCATGTAACCTCCATTGCTGTGACTCTGTTCCTGTTTTAGTTGTTTGCTTAGTTTTTGTTTTTGCTTTTGTTTTGGTTCAGTTGTTGATGGTTGTGAGCTTGTTATCTTTTTACTATTTATAGTTTTGTTCTTCTTGTTATTGTTAGATATTCCCTTCAACATTTTATATAATAAGAGCTTATTATATAAAATGGTGATGATGAACTCCTTGAACTTGACCTTATCTGGGAAGCACTTTATCTGCCCTTCCATTCTAAATGATAGCTTTGCTGGATAGAGTAATCTTGGGTGTAGGTCCTTGCCTTTCCTGACTTGGAATACTTCTTTCTAGCCCCTTCTTGCCTGCAAGGTTTCTTTCGAGAAATCAGGTGATAGCCTTATGGGAACTCCTTTGTAGGTTACTGTCTCCTTTTTTCTTGCTGCTTTTAAGACCCTCTCTTTATCTTTAATCTTGGGTAGTATAATTGTGAAGTGCCTTTATGTGTACTTCCTTGGATCCAACTTCTTTAGGACTCTCTGAGCTTCCTGGACTTCCTGGAAGTCTATTTCCTTTGTAAGATTGGGGAAGATCTCCTTCATTATCTTTTCAAATAAGTTCTCAATTTCTTGCTTTTCCTCTTCTCCTTCTGGCACCCCTATGATTTGGATGTTGGAATGTTTAAAGTTGTCCAGGAGGTTCCTAAGCTTCTCCTCATTTTTTTGAATTCTTGTTTCTTCATTCTCTTCCAGTAGGATGTTTATTTCTTCCTTCTGGTTCAAATCATTGATTTGAGTCCTGGTTTCCTTCCCTTCACTGTTGGTTCCCTGTACATTTTCCTTTATTTCATTTCATATAGCCTTCACTTCTTCCTCTATTTTGCAACCATACTCCACCATTTCTGTGAGCATCCTAATTACCAGTGTTTTGAATTCTGTGTCTGATAAGTTGGCTATCTCTTCATTACTTAGTTCTCCTTATGGAGTTTTGATCTGTTTGTTCATTGGGCCATATTTTTTTTTTGTCTTGTCATGCCTATTTCATTGCAAGAGGCTGAGCTTTAGGTATTCATCAGGGTGGGGCAACCCATATCGCTGCATTGTGGTGCTGTATGTGGGGGAGGGGTCTGAGAGGGAACAGTGCCCCTTGCTTGGCTCTTGGCAGGTTTTCAGTCACTTCCCCCACTACCTACAAGCAAATTGGGCCCTTCTGGTGCTGATTCTCAGGTGAGTGGGCTTCTGTATGTTCTAGGACACTGTGGAGCTCTCCAAGGAACTCTCCTGTGAGGCTGGGAGTTTCTCTCACTGCCACAACCCCCACAGGTTTTACAGCCAGAGGTTTTGAGGCTCTATTTCCCTGCACTGGAACTCTGGGTTGTGCAGTCTGTCTCACTCCCCAGTTATTCCTTCCAGTTCATCCACATGCAAATGCTGGACTGCCTGGTCTGCTAGCTGCTGCCTTGCCATGAGTCCTCTCTGCCCTGGCTGCCCATCTCCACCCCTCCTACCAGTCTGGGTGAGTGTTTCTTCTTTAACTCCTTGGTTGTCAGACTTCCATACAGTTCAATTTTCTGTCAGTTCTGGTTGTTTTTTGTTTTTAAATTTGTTGTTGTCCTTCTTTTGGTTGTGTGAGGAGGCAAAGTGTATCTACTTATGCCTCCATCTTGGCCAGAAGTCCCAATCAAATAGCCTCTTGTATTAGATAACTTTTTCTTAGGAACAATATAATTACTGTTAAAATGTTCTATTCTCTATATAAATGTGTTTAATTCTTTATTTACACCAATGAATTAAAAATGTAACTCTAGAAATCAATTATAATATCCATATGCAAAATAATACCTTGGAATAAATGCTAAAATTCCTTTATAATACAAAAAAAAACAAGTATCTAAATATAAATAAATAAAAGATGAATTAAAAAATTAAAATGAAAGATTTTTTCCTCAAAGTTTGGGCCAAAAATATGGGTGTGCGATATATGTGGGAGCAATTATTCCTGGCAAAATATGATATTTCTCCCAGAAATTTTACATGTATGTATAATTGTAGCCTGAGTTCCCCCCAAAGAGAGAAAGGAATAGAGAATTTATCTAACAGCCCCTACCTTCAATTGATAAAAATTTTACCCAATAAACCTTAATTCCTTCAAATTTCTGGGTTGAATATGAGGAGTGTTGGGCAGTATCTCTTGGGGAAGCCTCAAGGCGGGGTGTGAGAGATGCTTGGTGTGGAGATGAGGTTAAAATACGCTGTCGAATTAAGCCCCAGCATCCTTCAATGAGGCTTTCCCCTCTGACAAGCCATCACTGGAAAATGAAGCAGTTGAGGCTGAGAATCTGAACTGGTGTTTAATGTACTTTATATGTATTGATGTGTGCGCATGTGCATGTGAGTGTGATCCTAATTTTATACACTGAAAGATTACCAATTTTGAATTCATGGCTTATGGTATGGTATTTCATAATTTTTGGCAGATTACATATTTCTCACTTCACAAAAATTCCCGACTATTATCCACATTGCTTGCCATAAAAATTATAGCCAAGCTTAAGAAAGTTACTCATGGCCAAATAATTTCAAAAGCAAAACATTAAAAAAATCTCTCAAATACTTTTTATAGCAAAAATTATATTTATTATGGCATGTGGATCTATTTTAATGAAAATGTTTTAGTTTGAGTGGTGTCTCCAAACATAAAAACCTTAGATTCAGTGAGGATCGTAAAATGGCCTTGTAATTACAAGGCCGGTTTTGAACCCTAAAATTAATGCATATTTTCTCTGGGTCTTATTTCTGTTGGAAGATTCTCCTTTTAGAGGACTCAGATATAATTTTAGAAGAAGGAAGCTATTGGCTAGAAGTTAAGGGTATAGCCTACATGCATGCCTGCACACATACATACTGATACAAAAAATGTTAGACTACATCTCAGGAAAAAAATGGCAGAAAGTTCTGATGAACTCAAAGTATCAGTGAAAGAAGAAATGAGAAAAATAGACCTGATGACCCCAAGGAAACCTATGTGACTTGTGGAGATAATTTTCATTGCACTGAACTGAAAGATGCAGTGGGAAACATGGTGATGTCTGCAGTCTCAATTTAGAAATGCTGTATTGGTTGGTGTAGGTCATTGTGTCAAAAATGCATAGAACATTGTTCATCTGAAGAGAATCGCTGTATTGGACTGGGAATAGAAGTTATGTTCCCAGTGAGGGTTTACATCTAGCACATCAGGATTCTCTTACTTGAACCAGTCGAGGTAGTTCAACAGTTTCCCTGAATTGTCTCTGAAACTGATGAAAGCTAATTAAAATGAAGAACTTTTACTTATTGATTAATTTTACTCCAGCATTTCCCCTTTAGAGTCAAAATTATGGACAATTTTTTGTAAACCAATGATATCTGAACTGAAATGGAAATCTCAGAAATATGCCAAAATTTTAGATGGTTTTTCAGAGTTTCTCGCCTTGACAATGTGAATCCTTTACGCTCTAGCTAGCACTTTGAATTACAGATGAAACCACTTGTCATATTGTAAAGGTGTAATTATCTGAAATATTTTGATAACAAATTTTCCTAGAGTCTTCTTTTTTCTTTAAATGCAATGTTCATTTCTCATTGCCTCCTACACATGAGAAACATTGTCTGAGTGACTAAGCCTGCTGTGTGCACGGAGAGTATATGAAAAATGTGGACAGGATTAAGGATTTGTGATGAACACAAGGTAGGCTTGTGTGAGATACCATAATGTGCAAACAGCCTGAACAGACTTTCTCCAGATTCACAGTTTAATTACAATCAGTGGGAACGTTAAGAAGCAGCATCTTCACCTGCACAACGCTCACTGTGGACACTCTTTTCAAGCCACCTCCTGTACTAAACTTTGGAAAATTGCTTGAGAAAAATAAGTTTCTTTATATTTTTTACTAATGACTATAATAAATAATATTTGTTTCAAATCAGAATAATTAGAAATGGGAAAAAGCAAGGAAAAATATGCAATCTACAACATTCAGAACCCGTTTTATTTGGGTTATTTAAGAATTGACAATAATTCTCATTCTACTGTTATTTTTTTTAGCAAGTTCAATGACTGTCAGCACTGGTTTTCAGTTTTAGGGATAGCAGTAAGCTTTAAAAGTATTTATTTGACACTGATTACAATTAAGACATATTGAGATAACAATCAATTAATGCAATCTAATTATTGACTATCTTTAACTTTCAAAAACATTCCCAGTATGGGAAAGACTGCTGCTTGAATGTAAATTGATCCAACCCATTTCAAAAGCAATTTGTTGCTATGAGTCAGAAGCCCCCCACATGCCCATGTTCTTTATTCAATAGTTGTACTTTTAGGATTTTAACCTAAGGAAAAGATTATAGTAGTCTAAATAATGTAAAATGTAGACAAACATTTATGTATGATAATATTAATAATAGCTGACCATTAAAAAGCATTTATTATACAATTGAAACTGTGATAAATGTTTTAAATAATTAACCCATATAATTGTTCTCAAAACAATTCTATAAGATGTTTACTATTATTGTCTCTGTCTTACTGGTAATAAAACAGGCTCAGTGAAGTTAACTATCTAATCATTACACAGCTAATAAGTGGTGAAACTGGGACTAAAACCTAAGTATATAGAATTCAGGGTCCCTAGTTTTCTTCCCATTTTGAAAATTTTAAGTTTATAGAAAAGTTGAGAGCTGAGTACAATAAACCCTTCACCTATTCAATCAGATTTACCAATTGTTAAATTTTGCTTCATTTGTTCTTTTTATTTATATATATATGGAATTATATATATAAATATATATATATATTTACGCCAAAATATTTCAGCATGTACCACAGAGAATGAGAACATTCTTCTGCTTAAGTATATGTCATTATTGCAAGTAGGACATTTTACATTAATTCAAAAATATTATCTAACACACCCTCTATATTTAATCCCATTGACCCTCCCCCATTTTTTAATCTTCATCTGAGGATATGCTTATTAATTTTAGAGAGAGAGGAAGGGATAGTGAGAAACATTGGCAGGAGAGAAAGAGATGGAACCTGCATCCTTTTGGTATATAGGATGATGCTCCAACAATCTGAGCCACCTGGCCAGGGCCCCTCCCCCATTTTTAATACTAAGATTAATAATTTCAATTTCTCTGCTATACTGACTTTTTGTGTGCGTGCTTTGTACAATAGCAAAAAAGACAGGATGCTTATCTAATAAAAAAGATTAAAGAAATTGCTGCATAGCCATGAAATGAATGATTATACCTAAAAAGGAATTCCTGAAGGAATTTAATGACATGGGACAATTCTTATGAATAATGTTAGGTGAAAACATTGGATATAGAGTTATAGTTGAATTCATTTATACATTTGTTCTGTTCATAATCCTGGGTTTGTTTGTAGATTCAGCACACTTGGTACTAGCTACAAAGAGGAATTAAATATGATCTCTCTCATTTAGAATTTTTAGTTGAGAAGGGGGGATAAATCTTTAAATAGATGCTTAGAGTAAGATGGAGTAAATAAGTGAGGGAATATGGATATCCTGGGAGAGGCAGCTAGTCTAGTCGGGGTGAAGGAGACAGAGAAGCTCCCCAGAGGAAGCGTGACTGTCACAAACGTCTGTTTGTGATATAGTCTTTCCTATAAGTCAGCCGGGCAATTGCTCGGCTAGCTGCCTGCTGAGCAGCCTGGCACCAAGGAATAGACAAGAGTCACACACAATGACTATGCTATTCACTCAGCTTTTATTGAATACAGGTTCCCTCAAAATAGAACATCAACATACATTAATATTCTACTAACACTCTAACAATCTAAGAGAAATATACCATACACACTTGTAGCAATCAATGGGGGATAATGAACTCAAATCCCAAAGTCTCAGTCTACAGGTCCAGGAGAGAGCATGGTGGGCAGGAGAGTCATCAGTGTCTTGCAAGGAAGGACCTCAGGAGCCAGGTGGGCAACAGGGCAGACAAAGTCCTCGGTCTAGCAGGGCAGAGCCGCCAGCAGAGGATGCCAAAGGGAGGTCAGCATGGCATGGAGCAGCACTCTGGTGTGTATCAGGTCTGGAACCTTCCTCAGTTATGCCTTGAAAGTGGTGTACTCCCTTCTGGGGTAACCCTTCTGGGGTAAACCTTCTGGGTTTTTTCGATAAATGTCTTGGCACTCCTGATGTCAGATGTGGAATTTACCCAGGAGCCTACAAGTGGTACATGGCTGTTCTGCTTGACACCCCTGCTGGCAGGTGTGGAATCTCCCCAGGAGCCTAACTATGGGCGGTCCCTCTCTACAGATATGGCTACTCTAACAATGTGTGCAGATATCTTAGGTATGTTGCCTTGTCAGATGTTTCTGCTCTGACCACACAGGCAGCTATGTCTCCTTGCCTGATGTGTTCACTCTGACTTAGGTAATTTCCCTCTTGAACCAAAGTGTCATGCCGACTTGCAGCCATTTTAGTTACATAAGTGACTCCACTTTGCTTCATTCACTTGATGCTATCTTAATTGGGCCAGTGCCATTTTATTGGTCCTGCTCTCCACAGTGATGCCCATTTTTTAAAAAGTATGGAAATAATATGTAAGAATGAGCTTAATATCCAACATGTTAGACATTATTTTCAGGGGGTAGAATTATGGGTTCTTCTTATTCTTTATGACTTATTTGTTTTCCAAGTTTTTAACAATAGATATATACGTTCCTTCCTAAACAGGACAAATAATTTGATGAATATATATTAAAAATTAATTATTATTAGGATTTACCTCATGCCCACAGTGAGTTGGTTTGTTGCAGAACATTGAGATAAAACTCCCCTTGATTTAAAAAAGGATACTTTTAATAATGAAAAGAGTAGCTATTAAATTTTACCACCTTCTCTAATTGTTCAATAATAGTATTTAGTTAGTTATGTTGTATTGACAGCATCTCTCTGTTTGTATGCCCATTTTTTAATCCTCACTCGAGGATATGTTTATTGATTGTAGAGAGAGGCAAAGGGAGAAAGAGAAAGAGAAACATTGATTGGCTTGGTTGCCTCCCATACATGCCCCAACCAGGCATGGAACCCACAACCTAGGTGTATGCCCTGACCGGGACCAAACCTACAACCTTTTGGTGCATGGGACAACACTCCAACGAACTGAGCAACCTGGCCAGACTAAATGTCCATTTTATTGTCCAGTTTGGTAGATAGTTAATAATACAGAAGTGAATTAGCCCACAAAATAATGGGGCCTAAATTAGATGCTTTCCAATCCTGTGCGGCCATTCCTCCTATAACCATAGGGATAGTGCATGTACCGGCAATCCACTAAGTAGTCTAACAAGAGCAAAATCATTCATCACTTATACTTGACAAATATTGGGATGGCAAATGCTCTGTATTTTTAAGGAAACTTCCATGGAATTATGACATGTTAGACTATAAAGTGCATTGATTTTTTATGTGCTTTCAGTATTGGTTCTCTTTATTTAGGCTTTCTTTTGTCTTTCCCTTGGCATATGCATAATGTTATTTTGCGTAGCTGTTAAAATGCACAGTACAAATACCTCATGTTTAAAATACTTACAGTCTTCGATAGGGAATGTTGATGTGCAAAGAATGGAGTCACTTGAATGTTGTGAAGTCAAAAAGGCCAAAGGCAGATTCGGACCTTGAGCAAAAAAGCCAGGGTCAACAGGAAGATGAGACATTTGTAATGTTGTCAACCTAGAAGCAATAAAGCAGCTGAAGGAGGGAGGGAGAGGAAGGGACCTGGCAGCTTTAACAGATCCCACTTCAGTCACTTCCCACCCGCAGTGAGACTGACTGCTCCCCGCAGCACTGCAATGTGTTTATTTGATCAAGTCAAACGGCTTCTTTAAAGATAACTTAATTCCTTTTAATTAAGGAAGCATATTTTTATAGCTAGCACCTTGATACATGTGGTGTTCACAGCGCCAAATATATTGAACACCATTGCTCATTAGAAACTCTTTAAAAAGTCATTTAGTGCAGACAGTATCTAGTGCCTAGCCAGTGCAAACCTATGATTCAGGCAAAACATAACTGCAGTATTATTCAAAAACTCAAAGACAAATATTATTAACATACAAGAGAGTTAAGCTTATGTGTGTAAGATCACTGGGAGCATTGACTGGAATATATCTTTTAAATAGGCAGTCGGCAACATTCACCATTTTAATTTTTCTTGTTCTATTAGGGATGTGTGCACTGGTAAGAACCTACCATTATCTAGAAGCTGAGAAATCAGTGTTTCATTACTTCTGCCCCTGCAAACGGCTTTAGATTTAAACATTGATGTTATTGATGAAAACAGAGGTCTAAATTAAATTCAGTGACATATTCTCTCTGCTGAGGCATGGTCTCACCCAGACTGGCTAAAGTGAAAGGGGAATGATTTGATCTCATTACCATGCTCCTGCTGGCAGCTGGTGGTTGTCACAGAGAGAGCGGGTTTTCATCACAGAGCTGTGCAACCCGAGACCCTGAGTGGGTGGGGTGGGCCCGCCCCCGCCCAGCGGCCAGGTGGTCATTTCTGGTAATTAATGCCTTGGGGGAAGTTCAGCTAGGTAACAGTATAGTAGCCGGGTAAGCCTGCCAAGGAAGCAGCCCTTTCCAAAACAATTGTTTTTTTTTACCCTTTTCCTGTCAGTCGTATAGTATAGTGTACAAGAGATTTGTTTTCTAACAGAGGAACCAATTAGAAGGTGAGCATTCAGTGTCGTTTTTCCTGTTGATCTTGCTGACAAAACCCAGGTATTCTTTATCTAGAATGTTCAATTTTATTCATCACTTACCACTGTCTGGATGTTCCTGGGAATGGCTTATCTTTGTTAAGTGCCTAATTTGTGCCATATGCACAGTCTGTCAGGGCCAATCATTGATATGCTGTGAAAAGGAGCACTTGCTTAGTACTTAGCAGACATTAACAGCTTCTTTAGTTGTGAAGAGTTCCTTGTATCTGGAACACTTTTCAAATGAAAAAACTGTAGTAACTGTTATTTCTGAATACCAGTTTCTGAATGTATTTCTGACATATAATCTGAATTATATGTCAGCTGCTGGAAGGTCTGTGAGAGGTGAGTAAGGTGGATAAGGCACTGTGAAGGCTGTAAGCTGGACCTTTCAGAGTGGACCACCCTGTGGCAATGATTACCATGTATTGATGGCTTGCTGTATGTCAGACTCTTAGCGAATGTTTTCTTCCTTAGTCTTTATAGCAAGCCAATGCAATAGGCATTATTCTCCTTAATTTTTCAGAGAATAAAATGGATCCTTAAAGAGGTTAAATAATGTGTACAAATTCACCAAAGAAGATGTGGACTGGGACTCAGGTCTTCTCACCGTAATTGGCTTTTTCCTCTACACTATTTCTCCACACACTTTAGGACACAAGGGAATCACAGGGAGGGCTTGTTGAGACATTTCTGAACCTCACTCCAGAGCTACTTCTGTAGGTCTGGGCTGGGCCTAAGAATTTGCATTTCTGACTTGTTACACCTGGGTGATGCTGATGTTGCTCACCTGGGAACCACACTGAAATCTGGTGTTTTATGCCATGCTGCCTCCTAAGAAGTAAATTGAATTTAGGGAAGTGGGCTAATGGATGCCAAAGTTTGGATAACATTAACTGTAAAAAGCTTTAGTTATAATTCATAGTAATTAATAATTTAATGTGGGGCTATTTTATTTTTAATATTGTTAATAATGAGATGTTTTGACTTATGGGATAATAGTCCAAGTGTACAAGTATTAATCTCCACTATACATGTGTGAAGTATGAAAGGAGAAGCTGATGTGGGAGGTAAAATGATCAATTAGAAATGATACTTATCTTTTAAGAACTGAAAAGTCTCAAGGAGAGATATATTTACAAATTAGTAGTCAGAACACAGAAATATAGCAGTAGTAAAAAATCAGTATGGGACCAACATAAACACCAAACTGGGAAATATTAATTGCAACAGAATATTAATTTCAGGCCTGGTTGGTATAGCTCAGTGGGTTGAGCATGGGCCTGTGAACCAAGGGGTCACTGGTTTGATACCCAGTCAGGGCACATGCCTGGGTTAGGGCCAGGTCCTCAGCGGGGGACATGTGTGAGGTAGCCACGCATTGATGTTTTTCTCCCTCCCTTTCTCCCCCCCCTGCCCTCTCTCTAAAAATAAATAAATAAAATCTTTTTTAAAAGAATATTAATTTCACTTTGGGGAAAATAATTCTGAATATTAGTTTTATTCTTCTTAATTTCAGTATTTTATGGCATGCTCCTATTATTTTTCTGGCTTTAATCACACTTCTATTAAATAAAAATCTTTCATTATGGGTTTCATGTGAAAGGCGGGCCATCTTCTGATTATTGTATTCTAGCAATAATGACAGTGTCTGAAAAGGAGTTGTGTGGGTTTGGCCACCCAGTTTTCCTGGAGAGGGTCTTTCCAGCACCACTGGCCAAGAGGCAGGGAGGGACCAGAGCTCCATGAGCCAAAATGTTGCCATGATTCTGTTGCTGGACAGAGCCTTTCCTGAGGGTCTGGTCCATTCTGAGTGCCTCTGAGGAGTTCTCTAGATGGACAAAGGAATTTTGTTCTAGACAAGAAATTACTCTCAGGATCGAATACAGTAAGAAATAATTTCTGAGATTTACTAGGGGATATACTTAGACATTTAAATTCTCCCCCAAATAAAAGAACAAACT
>VMDR010033144.1:0-11458 GCA_007922815.1 Macrotus californicus
TAGGAGGTCTGGTCTTTGAAGATTAGAAGAAATTCAGATAATAGCTAATATTCATTAAGTTCTTAAACATTCCAGGTTCTGTTCTAGTGCTTTACAAGTATTAACTCATGTGCTCCCCCTCAACAACCTGTGAGGTAAGTGCTGTTACTGGTCCCCCTTTACAGGTGATTTGACCAAGGTACAGAGCTAGTAAATGGTAGAGGCAGAATTTGAATCTAAACCATCTAAGGTTTAACCAAGCCTTCAGGGCTTTGCTGGACACGGTAATGACACCACCAAGGTGTTCCAGGACGCAGAGCACCTGGAGGCCATGTGTAGTCCAGCAAACCAGCATGGGTGTGTTCACATGAACAAGTGCATTCAGGTGGGAGAGGAAAGGCCGGAGGTGATAGTGAACAACAACCAGGAAATACTAAGAAATATGTAAAGTGTGGTGGGTGAGATCACCAGATAAAATACTCTGTAAATCTAAGGTTTTGGTTATTTCTGCTTTTGGGGGAGACATGGATAACCATCTTGTCTAAAAGAAGTTAATTGACAGTAAATATGTTCTTAGGAACGTTCTACTCACTTTTCTCCACCACTCACACTCCAATCACATTCTGGCTTACAAGAGATAAAGAGGGTGGGGATTAATACTTATCTTCCTAAGAAGCACTGAGGACAGAGAAGAAAGAAGAAATACCAACCTCTGGCAAGTCATGATAACCAGAGAGGAAGAGAATCCAGATGACAGGGCCGTGGGTCTAGGGGAGAAAGACGCCTCCACGGACCATGAATTCTCCTCGTTTCCTACCAAGATTACACTTATCTGCAAAATGGCATGTTCTCCCAAATTGTAGCTACCCTATATATTTTTAAATGCATGAAAGTGAGCAAAATCTGGAACAGGTTATGTAAAAGTAAAAATGGTCATGTTATTAAAGTTGTCTTTAATATTGTTGCATCATCTTTTCAATAAGACTGACCAAAGGGGGAAAAATAATCTCAATTAGCTCTCTGGACACAGAACTTGGACTGCTCAATGTAAAAGTCCTATTTGTCTTGTCACCCCAAATAGCTAATCAATAAGCAGCCCCTGCACTACAAGTTCTTCCCGCAAAGGCTCAGCATGTTCTTTTCCACCTCTCGTAGGCACACCCATCAGGGCTCTGAGGAGCACTACCAGCATTTAGCCTCCAGCCTGGCTTTCCAGAGGGAGGGAGATTACTCAGCTTTGGTCTCTGTCCCGCCCCATTCTGGATGAGTCAGAGCACCGAGCCAGGTTTCTTGGCATTCCAACAATTTTACAAACATTGAAATTTTCTTTCAACTCTGAGAGATTTAAAGTGCCACAGGAAGTAGCAAATGACACAGAAAATGTAGTCAATGGTCTGTGCAAAGGTTAGTCTGGTGGAACAAGAGCTATGCATATCAAAGCAACGATACGTGCCAGTGCCAGGTAAAGAAATGGCATGGGGGCATGGGTGGTGTGCCGTAAATGCTGGTGTCAGCTCTGAGGGTTGGGGTTTTCATGGAGGAAGATTTGGGCAGGAAAGGGCAGAAAGGAAGATCCATTAGGGGCAGCGCAGGGTGGGAAGAGTGGAGAGGAATACATAGAAAACATGGAAAAGGAGAGAAGGAGCAGAGCTAGTGGAGGAGCAGTGAGAAACCTGGCCTGGCTGGGCGGGCCAAGCTGCAAGGTAGGGGATGGGTGTCGACTTCATCATAGCTAATGGCGGGGTGGGGACCCAGGTAAGTATGAGCAAGGTGTTTGAACACAGGACGGATATTTCAGCACAATTAGTCTGACATAAAATGATAGACATAGGAGAGACTATCAATGAAGAGTCTAGCCCTGACCAGTGGGTCAGTCAGTTGGAGCATCCGCCCTGTGCACGAAAAAGTTTGCAGATTCAATTCTGGGTCAGGGCACATACCTAGGTTGTCAGTTCCATCCCCAATTGGGGCACGTGTGGGAGGCAACCAATCAATGTTTCTCTCTCACATCCGATGGTTTGTTTTTTTTCTCTTTTACTTTCTCTCTCTTTTAAAATTAGTAAACATATCCTCAGGTGAGGATTAAAAAAAAAGTCTACTGTTCACTGGGCAGTTATGAAAAACAGGAATATTTCAATGTGCTGATTTGTAATAATCTCCAAGACACAATGTTTAAATGAAAAATAAAGTACAGAATTGTGTGTGTGTCTGTAACTGTGTTTATTAAACTACCATTTGGGGGGAAATGACATTTGGGGGGGAAATATGTACATAATTATTTAAATATACAAGAAACTGATAAAACTGGATGCTTCCCAGAAGAAACAGGATGGCTAGGGGAACAGGAAGTGGGAAGGAAAAAATGTATGTGTCTTTTTATATCCTTAAATTTTGAATCCATGTAAAGATATTTAAAATATAAATAAAACTTTAAAAAATAATTCATTACTTTTTAAATATCTTAATAAGTTTTCTGTTTTCAGTAAACATGTATTGTTTTAATAATCACATCATAACATGACTTTTAAAGACTTTAGGTGCATATTGTAATAACCCTGTACGAGAAGCTGAGGTTTAGACTAGGGTGGTAGAGGCAGGAATGCAAGAATGAGGTGGATGCAAAATATCTCATCTCCAGGGTCCGTTAAGCCTGGGCTTCTCACACTGTGACTAGGCATTGTGGGGTGAAGGGAAGTGACAGAGTTTACTCAAGTCATAGCATACATAGGGAGC
Organism: Macrotus californicus; assembly: GCA_007922815.1. Classification (NCBI taxonomy): domain Eukaryota; kingdom Metazoa; phylum Chordata; class Mammalia; order Chiroptera; family Phyllostomidae; genus Macrotus; species Macrotus californicus. The sequence continues at coordinate 2,713 of VMDR010033144.1, forward strand.
ACTTTTCTAGAGTGCCCGCTTTACTTGATGGTGTCATTTAAAACCGTTTTACGTGAAAACAAACAGATCTCCAGCATAAAACATAGGACCTAAAGAAAATTCCCTCCTACCACTTTTTGGTCCCCTTTCCCCCAGTACATACACACACGCTCATGGACAGGTGTTCACTCTCCTGTGCTATGAGCAGCACTTTGGAGGACCCATTTGAGAAGTTACGTTAGGCAGCCAGGCTCGCCCTATGCCACACATGGCAAGTTTCCAGCATTCTCACATCCCTTCTGCCCTCAGACTCACACTGTTCACCCCTCCCCTCTGGGCTCTTCACTCTCAGAACAGCTCCAGTCCTCCCAGTGTCTGACCTCTTTGTCCATGCTTATTTATGGCCCTACTTCACTTTTAGGACTTAAAGCGCACCTGCAGTTCACATGCTAAAAATCCTGGCTTCTCTCCTTAACACAGTCTTCCTAGTCAATGTTTTCTCAGACCGCCTGGAGAAATCTAGACCTTTCCACAGCACAGCAGCTCTCTGGAAAGCAGCACTCCCACCAGGCATTCTCAGGTCACAGATCAAGGGCTAGGACACAAAATATTTTTAAAAATGTAACAGGACTCAATGACTGATTAAAAATGGTGGAAAATGTAAGTATTAGAGGCACCTTCAAAATCTATGCAAGCTTGACCCCTGGGCCTAAAGTGGCAGACTTCCAAAAGAAGCTTGACTGCAATGAATCATTATATACAAGGATTTGCCTAAACCAAATCCCGACTCTGATCTATCAGCTCATAGATTTCGTACATTCCTGTTGGGATCTTTTGGCAACGCTGTGGGTCAGGTGTGTGACCTTGGCCATGCCTGTGGCCTCCACTTATACTTCATGGACCAGGTTTTGTCTTCTTATCCCTGCTCCACTAGCCTCCAGCTCTCAGTCTCCTGATGGTGGGCCTTCTTACCACTAACCACTCATCACAGTGAGCCAGGAAGAAGGAGGAGTCAAAGGAGCTCCTTGAGTGGACAGAGATTTTGAGACCCACTCAGAAGATCACAGAAGTCTGGAGGAGGGGCTTGCCGAGCACAGTGATGAGGATGTTAGGAAGGTGTAGTTGGTATAGTAGTTAACATTGGGGTCTGGCGTCATGCAGTCCTATGCTCAAATTCTGCTGTTATTGTCAACTTTAGGACCTATTGATAAGAATAGATAACACCTAATGCCCATTTTTCTATTGGTCAGGCATTCTGTTGAACTCTTAACGTGATTTATCTCATTTAATCCTCATAGACACTCTTTGAGTCAAATACTGTATTCTTATTGTTCCCATATTACAAATGAAGAAACTGAGCTGTTGAGAGGTTAAGTAACTTAGCCAAGGTCACACAGCTTTTTAAGTGATAGAGCTGGGAGTTATATCCAGGTCTGACTCAAAAGTCTATGCTGTTGGTCAAATAACAAAATTGAGTAGATAGGAAAGAAGGCACAAAACCAAATTCTCCTCATCAGAGACCAACAATCCCCACCTGTTAAGAGCCCAGATTTAAGAACCAGACATTCTGGGTTCAAATTCTGGCTTTGCTGCTGACATGTTGTGTGGTCTTCAGCAAGTTACTCAAGCTCTCAGTGCCTGTTTTCTCCTGTGTAAATGGAGACAATGATAGAACCTACCTCATAAGGTTGCTCCAGGATTGTTACTATATCTACAGTATCTAGAATAATGCTTGTATATAAATGACACTATATAAATATTGACTATTAATAGTCCTACAACTCTTTATCAGTTTAAGTTTGGGAAGTTGAAAGGAGAAAGACAAAATCTTGGTAGGTTATATGCCCAGGGGTATTACAAAGCCCCATAATTCATCTTCCAACCAGCAGGTTCCTCCCTACCTCTAAGCTATGTAAAGCAATGCTTTGTTCAAAGAGCAAGAACTCTGAAGTCAGAAAGACTAGGGTTTAATTCTTATTTCACCCCCTAGTCTGTGGCCTTGGGCAAGGCACTTGACCTCTTTGAGCCTCAGTTTTCTCATTTGTAACACAGACACAATGATCTATGTGGCAAGATTGCATGAAGGAATAAGAACACAATAATATAAAATATGCATTTTAGTGCTTCTCAATCACACACAGAAACAGAAGCAAGGTTGTTTATTCTAGCAAAGTCTTGCTCAGGAAGAAAAGTCAGACCTTTGGTACTGAGTTGGTCAAACATTAATTAAGAGCAGCCTCTTTTACTACATCTCTACCAAATGGCACCGCATGTTTCTTTCCATCTGGCTTATCAAGTCATAAAACAAGGATGCAATAACATTTCAGTCACTTTCAGGGCACTTTCAATGGGGAACTTAAGCTTTTAAAATATTGCAAGCAAATGACCATTACAGCTGAGGTTCAAAGCAACCTTGGGGTTGGGTATTTCCTAGGTTCTCTTTTGTGAATTTGAGCAAGTTTTATTTAACTTTTCTGGGCCTCCTTTATGTCACTTGAAATTTAGGGAAAACAATGTTCAGCCCCAGAGACTTTTGTAAGGATTAAATGATGTGATAAATAATCTACATTGATTCTTTCCTGCTTTTCTCCTATTAAAATGGACTGTACATCCCTCTTCACATTCTAAGGTTAATCCCTCATCCTGTGCTCTGGTCTCATCTCCTCCCTGATTTCTAAGAGATTTCACTCCACCAGTCATCTACTCTCTTCTAGTGGGTTGGCCAAATAGTCTGTTTAATTTTTTTCTGTAAAATAAAAGACACATTTTTCATTTTCACCCATAACTGTATTGATTTGGATATTTTGAGTGTGTTGGCTATCTCCCACATGGTAGAACATTGATTGTTCTCAATTAATGCCTCAATTTGATCACTATCAAATTCAACTGATCTACCCAACCATGGAGCATCATCCAGTGAGAAATCTCCAGCATGAACCTTTGCAAACTACTTTTGACATGTCTGATCAGTTACAGCATCTTTTCCATCCATACACTGCATAAATCTTTTTGTGTGTGTGTTTCAGTTGTGTTTTTACATTTCTTGAAATAATAAAGCATAATATGCTGAAAATGTTGCTTATTTTCTTCTATCTTCAATATTAAAATGGCTATACAAAAATTCACCAATTTTGATAAGATTTTTTTAAATGCACACTGATATGACAACTGTCACAATACAATCTAACAAAATTGTTTCAAATGAAGTTAAAGACAACACAGTGCTACTAGAGCCATCTTACAGAAAAAAAAAACAAAAAACTTTTTGACCAACCCAATATATCTTTATTCTATCACTCCCTCTACCAGTTCATTCCACTCATTATCATTATCATTTATATTGCCTAAGTCTTTCTATTAGGACAAAAAATATGCCATCATATTCAGAACCCAAAAATTTCTTGAAAAAATTAATTTTCACTTGCCATCTCCATTTTCTCACCTCCTCTTCCTCAATTATTTCTGATCTGTATTATGCCCATATAACTCCACTGAAAACGTTTTCACCCAAACTACCAAAAGTTTTTCTCCAACAGACAAATTTTAACTCTTAATTTATTGGACCTTTCAGCAGGATTCACTTTTGTTGGCTAGTCCCTCTTTTAAAACATTCTTCCCTTGGGAAGGAATAGGTCTCATTCTTCTGATTTTCCTCTCAGGTTTATTCTTGTTCTCCCTTGTTAGCATCTCTTCTTCTCCCTTAAATGTTGATATTTGCCAAGGATATTGCCTAGGCCTTTGCTTTTCCCACATTAACTCTATCTTTGGGTAATATCACTTTTCACACTCCTCACCCTTTAATCACCATCAATATAAAAACAACCTCACTTGTAGTTCTACAGGCCTCTAAAACTCAACTTAAAACTATAAGCATAGGTTTCTGGTCTGACATGTAAGAAACTTGGAAGTCACCACTCCATCCTAACCACAAGTAAAAAGCTGAACAAACTAAAAAATCAACAACTCTTGTTAGATCCATTAGAGAACTGAGGTCACAGGGCAAACTGCTATCCCCCAAATCAGAGATATCAACACGAGAACACAACTCACTTCTGGGACAACATCAAGCATAACAACATCCACATCATAGGGCTACCAGAAGAAGAAGAGGAAGAGAGACAGCAAGGCATCAATAATCTATTTGAAGAAATAATGACCAAAAAGTGCCCAAACCTGGTGAAGAAAAAAGACACACAAGCCCAGGAAACACAGAGAGTCTGAAACAAGATCAACTTAAAGAGGCCCACTCCAAGACACATTATAATTAAAATGGCAAAGGTTAAAGACAAAGAGAGAATCTTAAAAGCAGAAAGAGAAAGACAGTTCCCATTACATTGTCAGCTGATTAATCAACAGAAACTTTTCAGGCCAGAAGAGATTGGCATGAAATAGCGAAAGTAATGAAAAGCAAGGGACCTACAACCAAGACTACTCTACCCAGCAAGACTATCATTTTAAATTGAAAGAAAAATAAAGAGCTTCCCAGACAAGAAAAACTTGAAGAACTCCACCAAACCAGTACTATTGTACAAGGAATGTTAAAGGGACTTCTTTAAGAAGAAGGGAATGGAAAGTAACATAAACATAAATAATAAAATGGCAATCTCTAATTACACACCTATCAATAATCATTTTAAATAGAAATAAATTAAATACTCCAATCAAAAGACATAAGATAGCTGAATGGATAAGAAAATAAGACCCATATATATGCTGTCTACAAGAGACCCACTTCAGATTGAAAGGGACACAGAGACAAAAAGTAAAGGGTTGAAAAAGGATAATTCATGCAAATGGTAAGAAAAAAAAAGCTGGGGTAGCAATACTAACATCAGATGAAATAGACTTTAAAGCAAAGGCTATACTGAGACAAAGAAGAACATTATGTAATGATAAAGGGATATTCAATGAGAGGATATAACCCTTGTGAATATTTATGCACCCAACATAGGAGTACCAAAATAGATAAAACAAATATTGATGGACATGAAAGGAAAGATCAACAGAAATACAGCCATAATAGGGGATTTTAACACCTCACTGACATCACTGGGGGGATCTTCCAGACAGAAAATCTACAAAGAAACAGCAGCCTTAAATGACACAATAGACCAGATGATTTAATCCATATTTTTAGAGCATTCATCCCAAAGCAGCAAAACACACATTTTTTCAAGTGCACATGGAACACTTTCAGGATAGACCACATGTTAGGACACAAAACAAGTCTCAATAAATTTAAGAAGACTGAAATCATATCAAGCATCTTCTTTGACCACAATTATATAAAACTAGAAATCAATTATAAGAAAAAAAATCTGAAAAACACATACTCAGACACTAAATAACATGTTACTACAACGAATGGTTTAACAATGAGATTAAGGAAGAAATCAAAAGGTATTTTGAGACAAATGAAATCAAAACACAACAATTCAAAAATTTATAGGACAGAGCAAAAGCAGTCCTAAGAGGGAAATTTATAGGGATATAGGCCTACATCAAGAAACAAAAAAATCTCAAACAGCTAAAGGAACTAGGAGAAAATCAACAAACAAAGCCCAAAATTAGTACAAGGAAGGGAATAATAAATATCAGAGTGGAAATGAACAAAATAGAGTTTAATAAAACAATACAAAAGATCAATGAGACCAAGAGCTAGTTTTTTAAAAGATATTCAAGATTAATAAAACTTTATCAAGACTCATCCAGATAGAGGACCCTAATAAATAAAATCAGAAATGAAAGAGGAGAAATGACAACTGACACCATGGAAATATGAAGGAGTATAAGAAAATACTACAAGCAAGTATATGCCAACAAATTGGACAATCTGGAAGGAATAGATAAATCCTTCCAAGACTGAACCAAGATGAAAAACAAAATCTGAACATAACAATTACAACCAACAAAATCAAATTAGTAATTTAAAAATTCCCAATGAAAGTTCTAGACTGAATGGATTCACAGGTGAATTTTACCAAACATTCAAAGAAGAATTAACACCTGTACTTCTCAAACTATTCCAAAACATTAAAGAGGAAGTGCTCTTGTGCTTATTTTTCAAGATCCTGATTAGGAAACCTGACAAAAACATTACAAAGAAAGAAAAGTATAAGTAATATCCCTGATGAACATAGATGCAAATTCTTCAATAAAATATTAGCAAACCAAATTCAGCAATACATCAAAAAGAACATATACCATAATTGAGTGGGATTCACTCCTGGGATGCAAGGTTAGTTCTATATCTGTAAATCCACTAATGTGATATACCACATAAACAAAATGAAAGATAAAAATCATATGATCATATCAATAGATAGAGAAAAAACATTTGACAAAACCCAACACCCATTTATGTTAAAAACTCTCAGCAAAGTGGGAATAGAGAGAACATATGCTGACATAATAAAGACCATATATAACTAATGTACAGCTAACATCATATTCAATGGGGAAGATCTAAAATCATTTTCTTTAAGATCAGGAACAAGACAGGGATCTTCACTTTCACCACTGTTATTCAACACAGTATTGGAAGTCCTACCCACAGCAATCAGACAAGAAGAAAAAAAAAAAGGCATTCAAATTGGAAAGGAAGATGTAAAACTGTCATTATTTGCAGATGATATGATACTGTTCATAGAGAACCCTGAATATTCCACCAACCACCCTGGCTAGTGTGGCTCAGTGGATTGAGCACCGGCCTGAGAACCAAAGGGTCACCAGTTCAATTCCCAGTCAGAGCACATGCCAGAGTTGTGGGCCAGGTCCCCAGTAGGGGGCTTGCGAGAGGTAATCAACATTGATGTTTCTCTCCCTCTCTTTCTCCCTCCCTCCCCCTCTCTGTAAAAATAAATAAACAAAATCTTTAAAAAATATATTCTATAAAATAACTACTAGAATAAATAAACTCAGTAAAGTAGCAGAACACAAAACAAATATTCAGATATTGGTTGCATTTTTACACACCAATAATGAATTATCAAAAGAAAAACTAAGAAAACAATCCCATTCATAATTGTATCAAAAATAAGATACCAAGAATAAATTTAATGTACTCAGAAAATTATAAGACATTGAAGAAAGAAATTGAAGAAGGATCAAATAAATGGCATCATATAACATGTGCATGGATAGGAAAAATTAACATCATTAAAATGTCCACACTACCCAAAGCAATCTATAGATTCAGCAAAATTCCTACCAAAATACCAATGGTGTTTTTCACAGAACTTGAACAAGTAATCCAAAAATTTATATGGAAGCACAAAAGACTCCAAATAGCCACAGCAATCTTGAGAAAGAAGACCAAGGTTGGAGGAATCATGCTACCTGATATCAAATTATACTACAAAGCTACAGTAATCAAAACAACATAGTACTGGCATAAAAACAGACATTTATATCAATGGAATAAAATAGAGAGCCCAGAAGTAATACCATGCCTATATTGTCAATTAATATATGACAAAGGTGGCAAGAACATACTGTGGGATAAAGACAGTCTATTCAATAAATGGTGTTGGGAATATTGGACAGAAGTATGTAAAACAATGAAACTAGACCACCTTCTTACACCATATACAAGAATAAACTCAAAATGGATTGAGGACTTCAATGTGAGACTCAAAACCATAAAACTCATAGAGAAAACATAGGCAGTAATACCTCTGACATTACTCTTAGCAATATTTTTTCTGATATAACTCCTCAGGTAAGGGAAACAAAAGAAAAAAATAAACAAATGGGACTACATTAAACTAAAAAGGTTTTGCACAGCAAAGGAAACCATAAAAAAACATATAAATACCTGACTGAATTAAAGAAGATACTTGCCAATGATACATCTGACAAAGGGTTAATATCTAAAATTATAAAGAACTCATACAACTCAAAACCAAAAATACAAACAATCCAATTTAAAAAATGGGTAGAGGATCTGAATAGACACTTCTCCAAAGTGGACGTACAGATGGCCAGTAGACATGTGAAAAAATTCTAAGCATCGCTAACCATCAGAGAAATGCAAATTAAAGCCACAGTGAGATACCACCTCATACCTATCAGAATGGCTATCATCAATAAATCACCAAACAAGTGTTGGTGAGGATGTGGAGAAGAGGGAACTCGCGTGCACTGTTGGTGGGATTGTAAGTTGGTGCAGCCACTGTGGAAAACAGTATGGACGTTTCTCAGACTATTAAAAATAGAAATGCATTATAAGCCAGCAATTCCACTTCTGGGTATGTATTCGAAGAAACCCAAAACACTAATTGAAAAGGGTATATGCACCCCTGTGTTCATTGCAGTATTATTTACCATAGCCAAATATGGAAGCAACCCGAGTGCCCATTAATAGACAGGGGGTAAAAAAAGTTGTCCCATTAAAAAGAATAAGATAACATCATTTGCAACAACATGGATGGACCTAGAGGGTATTATTCTAAGTGAAATGTCAGACAGAGAAAGACAAATACTATATTATTTCATTTATATGTGGAATCTAAACAACAAAATAAACAAAATTGAAACAGACTCATAGATGCAGAGAACAAACTGATTGTTGTCAGAGTGGAGTGAGGACGGGGCACTGGGTAGAAAAGGTGAAGGGATTAAGAAGTATAAATTGTTAGTTACAGAATAATCACAGGGATGTATAGTACAGCATAGGGAATATAGTCAATAATATTGTGATAACTATGTATGGTGCCAGTTGGATACTTGAATTATTGGGTGGATCACTTTGTAAATTATATAACTG
>VMDR010033145.1:0-11461 GCA_007922815.1 Macrotus californicus
TGTGTGTGTGTGTGTGTGTGTGTGTCTGGGCTGTGGGCGGGGTGTGTGTGTGTCTTTCCTTCCTATTACACTTTGATCTGCCATCCAGCCCTGAACTCTAATCTCTGTCATTTTCTCGCAGGGGGTCTTCTCTCCCTTGGTTCTCTGCTGTTGCTCTGAGAGTTGGACAGGGTCTCCAGGCTCAGAATCCAGGCGCACAATTCAGACTCCTTCCATTTGCAATTAAAAAAATTAAACCCTCTTTCAGTTTCTGTTTATCTGCTAGAATTCCTTTGACAATGTGTGTCCTGGAAAACTTTTGGGATTAAACATCTTTGTATGACTGTTTTCATATGCAGCAGTACCAGGTTTAATGTTTTTGACTGCTGTTTCAAAAACACAGATACTGAAATAAACATTTCCTTGAGAACGCTCTGTCATTATTCCCTTATTCCTTCTCATTCCACTACTGCTTTAACTACTTGCAAGCGGTGTTACCTGCTATTCCATAAACTTATGTTGAACTTCCCCACCACTGTATCTTTGCTATGATTTTGTGTTGATAACCAGTTTTTAAAAATATACTTTATGTTTTTGTAGCAAAGTAGAATGCATGTTTTTTTACCACAATTTCAAGAATGCAGACATTTGTACAGTGTAAATTGTTTTTCTGACCCTAAAGGAGGCTTGCTTCTGTTATTCCCTTTTTACTGCCTTTTTATTCCACCATTATTCCCTTAAACTCCTCCAGACTGCGTTACCTTTAGCCCACAAAGCCATAGTGAACTTTCCCCTTCTGTACCTTTGTTCATGCTGCCCCTCCTTCCTGAAGTGTTCTCCCTCTGCTTGCCCCCATTTCAGCCTGTGAATGTTCCTCTGAAAACCCATGTCAGGCATGACCTTCTTTATTAAATTTTTCTTTCTCAGTGTCTGCTTTTCCTTTTAATTCTTTGTGTTCAGCTGTTGCTTCATTTATTTTATCTTTGAATTGCAGCTGTTGCTATTTGTTTTTAACCTCCTCTATTTAATACTGAATTTATCACTCTTCCTCTTCTAAAGTGTAAATGTCTCGCACATTGTAGATGCATGATGTCTTTGGTTTCATTTAATTTGTCATGGTAACTTCCTAATTTTAAATTTAAACTTCTTTGCAAAATATTTAATTTTGTATCTGTGTTTTGGTTTTCTTACTAGTGTTAGACCATGTGAGGGAAAAAAGGTCAATTATACAGTCATAAACATAACTGCAGAGAAGTTATACTTCTAGTTCATTTTTCTTGACCATAATTACATAATTTAAATTTTAAAACCATACTAATTTTCTTAGAGTATTTACGTATTATTTACTATTATTTTACTAGCTTCCTTCTATATATGACAGGGCAAGCACAGAATTTAGACTCATTCAGTCTATGAATATGTTTGAAAATCTATCTATTCTAATAGATCTAATCAATCTATTAGAAAGCCTGCAGACATCTATTCCTAACATTTATAAGCTAGTTTTGATAAGCAATTTTTATTTATTCTGAGTTTTTCTGTTGCATAATTGAGCTAGCCAAAGAACATGTCCTGAACCCAATTACCATACTGCCAATTTATGTAGTTGCTCTTTTCAAGGTTCTGGAAGACAAAATATATTGTCACTGTTAGGATTTGAATAGATTGATGCTCTGGCTGGTGTGTGACATAAACTTAAGATATTGTCACCCTAATTCTTACAAAGTTTATACATTTGATTTGATGGTTGGGAAGTTACATGGAATACTCTGACCCCTGTGGGGACAACTGTATTTTTACTCCAGCTACGGTCAGCTGAAAGCTATCCGAGCCAGCATTACCATTCCGTACGTAGGCATTGGACAGTAACTTCTTCTGGTTCTGGGAAGGATCTACCTATCTTCTCTCTAGAGCCTAATTCCCAGCCTCAGAATCTGGAGCCACTGGTTCTACAATAGGAAAGTAGGTTTCAGGAATCTGAGATTGGGACCAAAAAATACAATTTCACCTAAGAAAGAAAGGTGGGTAGGTATTGTACAACTCTTTATATACCCTTGAGTCAAACAGGCTTTTGTGGGCTCTTCTGGGAACACAGCCATATTTATAAAATTGTTCATATGGAAAAGAAAGTTTCAAGTCTCACACCAACTGATTAAGAAGTGAATTTTTCACATACAAAATTTTAGAAATTAGAACCATCTTAAATCACACCAGAGAAAATTAGGTAAAATGTTTCTTTAAATATCTTGAATAGTCAGTAATCATTAAGGCTTCAGTGCCGGACATCAGGATAGTTAGCTGAAAAAGAAGAACGGTTTCTACCAAATGTATTTTTTTTATTCTTCTTTGCTATTCAAGTTTTGATCTCCAGCTATGTGCCAGTAGTAGCATAAGTGCTGGGTGGGTCCAGAAATAAAACAGTGCTCCTAGCCTCACACCTCACGTTCCACTGAGATAAAGCAGCATGCTGTGAAGTATTCCCTGTGTGTAAATGAAGTTGTGTTGTGAGTAGTGAGTGACACAAGTGAAATTTGTACTGTGTGTGTACCCTCCCCCTACGAGTTAATTAATAGTGTACCAGATGCATAGCAGTTAATATGAGCCAGGTTCTGTCTTAAGTGCTTTATAAATTTATTAGTTCATTTAATCTTTACAACAATACGATTATAAAATGCAAAGTGATTATTATTGCCCTCCTTTCATAGAGGTAAACAGTGGATGGAGAACAGAGAGATTGAGTCCAGGGTCATTTGGCAACCGTCAGTTAGGATGTAGGCCACAGCAGTTTAACGCCCTACCGTCTGTATTCTTAACCATCACACTGTACTGTTTTACTGTAAAAGTTGACATAGTGACAGATTTTCATGTTCTGCATGAGATTTTCTTAGTGGGTAGGCATTCCAGTGATCACACACTTACCTAAAGTGTTTTTTAAATCTTTTTCACATTCTGGGTTATTTTTCCATATTCCATACTTACCAACAAATAATTAAATAATTACACCATTGTTTCTATTTCTGACAGTGAGCTATATAAAAATATAAAACAGATTGTGCCTAGTGTAAGCATTTCTGTCAGTTCTTATTTATCTTTAGCATCAGGTTTAGTTTTGTGCAGTAATCAAAATGCATAATAAACTGTTGAAGTATGAAATGTGATTGGACTTTGGATGGTGGGCACACGATGCACTCATGTGTCATAGAAATGTGCACTTGTAACCTATGTAACCTTGTTAACCAATGTTACCATAATTTTTTTTTTTTTACAAAAGTGTTGTTTTAAATCTGCTGTCTCTAGCTTCTAAAAAATCAAGAATTTAGTAGCAAAATTTCTAGGTTCCAGTTTATCTCATTTTTTAAAATTATATCAAAATTGCCAATAAATAGTAAAAGAAAGGAAAGAGTAAAATAAAAGTCCTGACTCAAAAACCCGGATAGTTTCTGTAGCGTCAAGAGTTTCGTGAGTACCCACTTCAGCAAACAAGTGACGAGATCACTGCGGCCCCTGCGCAAGGGTGACATGCATGTTCATGAAGCGCTCTGTGTTTTTTACAAAGTTTAGAAAGAAATAAATCCAATAAATTTTAATCATTAAAGTAAAGAGTTATATGAATTTGTCTAAGAGCTTAGTAAGTCTGATTTTACTTTTCTTATATCTATATGGTATATATTATTTTTAAATATTAATTTATTGTCTCCTCTCTCTCTTTTTTTTTTAGTATACTGTGTGGAATTTTGTTCCAAAGAACTTATTTGAACAGTTCAGAAGAGTGGCAAACTTTTATTTTCTTATTATATTTTTGGTTCAGGTAAGCTTTGTCACTCAGTACTTTGTTAAACTTTATAGATAAGGTTTCTAAAAATATATCTTCAGGGACAAGTTACATTGTATTCTAAATTATTTGATTTTAGAACGGTATATTTTTTCCTGTAGAGCTTCCCCATTGTATTCAGTGAATTACAGTGATTTAACCGCATCCCGATTGCTAAAAACTGGCCAATGAATTTAAGATTAATTCTGTTTTGTTTTGTTATTGATGTGCTGTGATGCTTACAACCATAATCAAAGCCAAGAAAATGACATCATCTTTCAGATGTTCTGGAACATAAATAGTTTGTCTTTTAATATACAGCATATGTTTTTGGCACGTTTCTGCTTGTGCAACCAGCTTGGTACAAAGTAAATTTTTCTTTTTTTATGTCAGTTTTACTTTTATTTTTAAAACATTAAAAAAACCAAATTTTTAAGAATCCCCATGAGAATAGATTTTTGTCCAGGAGACCATTTTCTTAACTTGAATCTGTATTCATGATAGGCTGTTTAACAGTTTCTTAATTTCTCATTTGCTTTCTTCTAATACCAAAATATCAAGAAAAGAGCTTATGAAACATGAGTATGAGTCAAGATTTAAAAATACTTCTTGTCATTTTCTTTTACAAAGATTTTTTTCTGATAACACTTTAGCAGTCTCTTTCGGTGTGGCATTGGATTTTTTTATGAACTCTGAACTTTTCTGTTCGTAGAATCTGGGGTAACAGAAGGAAAAAAGCACTTGGCAAGTTGTTATTTTAAAGCTTGAAGAAACATTTACTTTTTAAAAAAAAATTGTTTTCTTTCAAGAACAGAGACAAAACTTCTGATTTTAATCAGTAGAACATCAGCGTGGTTTTCTTGGAAAAGTGAGAAATTCGTACTAACCATTATTCGTAAATGCATAACATGCATTTGTGGAATTACCAGCTAAGATTGGGAATTCAGCTTGTCTGTGCAATAGGACAAGTGTACTTGGCCTCTGTGGCGTAAAGGAGCATTAATAAATCATAGATCCATGTTCTAACTAGCCAAACATAATTACTGCAAAAATTTCTTTATTTCTCTAGCAGTTTATTGAAACTTCAGTTGTATGTTTTAGGTAATCCCTTCAGCATTGTTTTCTAAGCTGTACCCCCTCTGGCTCTGCTAGATTTAATAAAATCTCTTATGGATTAAAAGCTCTTTCCTTAGCCCCATTCTTTGTTCTGTCTCCCTAAGTGGTGAGTTTATTCTGAATCCCAGAGTGAAAATTGCTGACCAACTTTTCGGCATTTATCAGGATGGTCAAAGAAATGTGAAATAAGAGTCTGAGCAGCCGTAGCTCCACTTCTAGGCAAATACTGTGGGAAACCTGAAGTACTCTCTGTTAAGAAGGCAGAGTGTGACTGAGTCCACTCTGACATTTGTGGGTGTGCATGCAATGGCCAACAGAGTGAGCGTGTAAAACTGAACTAAACTGTGTCATAGGCACTACATGGTGTGTCCCTCCTCTTGTTTCTTACTGTGGATTGTGATGCACATTTTGTGTAGTGTTTGTTCTCAGAATTCCCAGTACGTCTGAGATCTAAGATGTTAGTAGTGTGATGTGTACAATGTAAAATTATAACACTGCATTCTTTTTTTTAAATCTAGCTTATGATTGATACACCTACCAGTCCAATTACCAGTGGACTTCCATTATTCTTTGTAATAACAGTAACTGCCATAAAACAGGTATGAAATGCTTTCTATTCTTGTTTCCCCCATGCCATTCATAAGTTGCTAAATATGTCCACTCCAAAGTAACATTTATTGATGTGAAAATAATTTCCATAAGAAAGCAGCAATTTTTTTTTTGGTTTTGTTTACGGTAAAATTAAAACTAAATTAAGCCACGCTATTATATTTCCAGTGACCCTTAGTATGATTACCATTGTTAAAATATGTTGATCTCTTGACACACCTAAGAAGCATCTAAAAATAAGCATTTTATATGTACAAATGAAATTATATATGAAATGTTAATATTGTAATCTTTGTAGAATTTGGCAATAGTTAAAAGATACAGGTCAGAAGGAAAATGTTTTTGGGGAGTAGAGCATGTACTTCTAGCATGAACATTTTGAATAAAGATTGTATAGCGCTTTCCTGCTTTTCACCACTTTCTCTGAAGTTGATTTTTGTGTAAAGTTGTACCCTAGGGGAGATAGCTTCAACCAAGTCTTGAATTGGCATTAAAATCTAGGTATAGAAAAACAGTGTTACTGGACAAACATACCAAGTAAGAAATAAAGAAATCTGTAGAAATGTTATATCTTTATAGCTACCACTTCTGAAAAAATCTTGGCAGAGACTCAATTATACAGAGATGGTTCCTTCCACCGGAAAGAGATTTCATCGAATTTTATTATGTAACTTTGATAAATTTTGATTTTTATAAGGTTTAGGGATAAGGTTTAAGTTGCAATGGAAATAAAATTGACAAACATCTTGTCATTCTGTGACGTAGTATATTTTAATAATTACATTATGTGTACAGCGTGTCAGAATATCACTCTGCTGCTCTCAATGTTTGATTTCCCTTTCTTCACTGCTTTTTTTATGTAAGTCAGTAAGCATCCAAATCACTTCGTAAAGTTACATACTTGGTTTTGCAGATGCCATTTATTTCATCACAGTAACACATATTTGTCCCTTGGACCTATTTTCCATACATAGTTTCTTCCTCTTAGGTGATTTCATCCAGTGCAGTGGCTTAAAGTGCCATTTTCATGTTGATGGTTCTCAAATTGACATGTGTCCTGAAACTATTCCCAGAACTCTGACACAACTATACAACTGTTAACACAACTGTGTGTGCCACGGTTCCACTTGGATAGCTGAGGCTTTTTTTTTCCCCCATGTTCAGTTTCATTGTGACCAGGAGCAGCTCAGCTGAGGCTTTTTCTGACCACTGTGTCAGTTTGTTGCCTTCATTTGAATGTTTAGCTCTATATGAATTTATGAATCTACTACTTTTTAAAAGATTTTATTATTTATTTTTAGACAAGGGGAAGGGGAGGGAGAAAGAGAGGGAGAGAAACATCAATGTGTGGTTGGCTCTCATGTGTCCCTGTTGGGGACCTGGCCTGCAACTGAGGCAATGTGCCCTGACTGGGAATCGAACTGCTGACCCTTTGGTTTGCAGGCTGGCACTCAATCCACTGAGCCACACCAGCCAGGGCTACTGAGTATTTTTTTAAAGCAATGTAAAATGTTGTAATACTTCTTTCCCTGGTTTCCCAATATATATTTAGCCAAGTATAGATTGGGTTTATTTGGAATGTGATACCATTAACCAAATAGAAAAAAATGCTGGTAAATTTAATATCTGCAAAATAGGAGAGATTAAAATAATAGTAATAACTATTACTATTACTATTGTTGACATCCTTTTTCCTTCCAACATGGGTTAAATAAAAACATGTAATATCTAAAATTAAGACACAGAAGATTATACCTCAAACTTTATTAGCATGGTTATTAAAGTTAAATACTAAATTTATATAGACCTTTTTGACAACTAAAGCAAAAGAGGAAATATGAAAGGTCATGTGATTTTTTTAAAAAATTGACTGATTTGAGGAAGAGGGAGAGAAAGAAACATTGATCTGTTGTACCACTTATTTATGCATTCGTTGGTTGCTTCTTGCATGTGCCCTGACCAGGGGTCAGATGCCCAACCTTGGTGTGTTGGTGCAACACTCCAACCAGCGGAGCTGCCTGGCCAGGGCCGCATAATTTAAATATAATTTAAATATATTTAAATATTTAGATATTTTAAGAATGCTTTGCCAGAAGTTTTCTCCCTGAAGAAAAGGCCTTCAAGCAATTTTTAATATTTGCTTTATATTTTATAATGTTACAATATTTTAGGTAATAGATGCACATATTTTAAAAAATGGAAACAGTACAAAATAGCATACAGCAAAAGTCATTTATACTTCTAATCCCCAGTCTCATGGTTCTTCTGCCCTGAGAGAGCCATTATTTGTAGAAAACAGAGTATTTTCTGAGACAAGCATATTTTTTCCACAAATGATAGCACAGAACACAACACATTTTGTACCTTACTTTTATCACTTAATGCTATCAGATATTTTGTCATCTTGTGCTATACCTCTGAGTTCTTGGGTTTTCTCTAAAAAAATAACATAAGAAGTTTTTCAATTTAAAAAATGCTACGTCTTAACATTTAATCAGTGTTCTTTGTGAAATTCTTATGTCTCTTTCCCTTTTTATCGATGATCCACATAACCTACCATATTTTTTAGAAGTATAAATAATAATTGTACTGATCTAGTGTTTAAGAAAGTGAAATAATTCAACCTCTAAATCTATTCATTTTTTTCTATTCATTGTCTATAATAATGCTATATGAATTTTTATTTTATGTTTAAGATATCACTTGTATGTATAGAAGCCATAGAACTTATTGATTGAATAGGTGTCAGGAAAAGGTAGGAGTCAAAAATGACTCCCAGATTTCTAGTATGAGCAACTCAGTAGAAGGTGATGCCATTTGTCAAGATGGGAAACACTGAACATGCAACAGATTTAGAGAATAACATCATCAATTTAGTTTAGAAATGATTATTTTTATGAGACATCAAAATGAAGATAAGAATGTATTTGGATATTCAAGATTAGAGTCCAGAAGAAAAATATGAACTGGAGGTATAAATTTTAGAAGTTTTTGAAGACGCAGATATAGAAGAAAGCTTGTAGTCAGAAAGTGATGGGTCGGAAAAGGGCCCATAAAGATGACCTAGAAGGAGGCTCCCATAAGGAAATTGAGAAGAAGTAACTAAGAGGTACTATAAAAACCAGGAATGTGTGTGTGATGGAAACCAAGAGAAGAGACTGTTTCTAGTATGATTGAATGTCAAATTCCTGAGAGTGTATGCTTCAGAATAGCTTAATATAATTCTGGTGAATGAAATGTTTTGGGGTAGTTTTTATGTTTCTTTTTGTCCTTTAATAAAAGTATCTTCTAAAGCATTCGTTCAGACTGGTAGGAAGGGTGCAGATGGGCAGCTGGGGCAGAGAGGACTCGCACCTAGGCACTGGCTGGAGGACTGGCCAGTTCCACATTTCCATGTGGGTAAACCCTGCAGGAACAACTGGGGAGCGAGACTGGCCATGCAACCCAGGGCTCCAGAGGAGGGAAATAGAACCTCAAAAACCTCTGGCTGTAAAAACCTGTGGGGGTTTGCAGTGGTGGGAGAAACTCCCAACCTCACAGGAGAGCTCACAGGGTCCTAGAACATACACAAACCCATTCACCCAGGAACCAGAAGGGCCCAATTTGCTTGTGGGAATTGGGGGAAGTGAATGAAAGCCAGCCAAGAGCTGAGCAAGCGGCATTGTTCCCTCTCTGATCCCTCCCCCACATATAGCACCACAACCCAGCAACGTGGGTTGCCTTGCCCTGGTGAATACTATCCTCCCCTTACAACGTAAGAGGTGTGCCAAGACAAAGAAATATGGCCCAAATGAAAGAACAGCTCAAAGCTCCCAAAATAGAACTAAGCATTGAAGAGATAGCCAACCTATCAGATGCACAGTTCAAAACATTGGTAATCAGGGTTCCTTCACTTTTTCTTCTAGTTTGGGACCATACTCAACCATAAATAATTGAGTATGGTCACAAAATAGAGGCAAAAGGGAAGGCTATGCAAAGAAAATAAAGAAAAATATACAGGGAACCAACAGTGACAGGAAGGAAATTGGGACTCCAATCAACTATTTGGAACAGAAGGAAGAAAGAAGCATTCAACCAGAACAGAATGAAGAAACAAGAATTCAAAAAAATGAGGAGAGGCTTGGGAACCTCCAGGACAACTTTAGATGTTCCAACATCCCAATCATAGGGGTGCCAGAAGAGGAAGAGGAAGAAGAAGAGCAAGAAATTGAAAACTTATTTGAAAAAATAATGAAGGAGGACTTTCCCAATCTGGTGAAGGAAATAGACTTCCAGGGAGTCCAGGAAGCTCAGAGAGTCCCAAAGAAGTTGGACCCGAGGAGGTGCATACCAAGGCACATCATAATTACATTACTCAAGAGGAAAGATAAAGAGAGAATCTTAAAAGCAGCAAGAGAAAAGGAGACAGTAACCTACAAAGGAGTGCCCATAAGACTCTCAGCTGATTTCTCAAAAGAAACCTTGCAGACAAGAAGGGGCTGGAAAGAAGTATTCCAAGTCATGAAAGGCAAGGACCTATATCCAAGATTACTCTATCCAACAAAGCTATCATTTAGAATGGAAGGGCAGATGAAGTGCTTCCCAGATAAGGTCAAGTTCAAGGAGTTCATCATCACCAAGCCCTAATTACATGAAATGTTAAAGGAATTATCTAAGAAGAAGAAGATGATTAAAAATATGAACAGTAAAATGACAACAAACTCACAACTATCAAAAACTGAACATAAAAAAAAAACTAAGCAAACAACTAGAATAGGAACAGAATCACACAAATGGAGATCACATGGAGGGTTATCAGTGGGGAGGGAGAAGGGGGAGATTGGGAAAAAAGGTACAGGAATAAGAAGCATACATGGTAGGTAGAAAATAGACAGGGGGAGGTTAAGAATAGTGTAGGAAATGGAGAAGCCAAAGAACTTATATGTACGACCCATGGACGTGAACTAAGGTGGGGGAATGCTCGTGGGAGGGGGTTGCAGGGCAGAGTGGAATAAAGGGGAGAAAAAATGGGGACAACTGTAATAGCATAATCACCAAAATATACTTTTAAAAATGAAGTAAATTTTTAAAAAGTGTCTTCTAGCCCTGGCTGGTGTGGCTCAGTGAATTGAGTCCGGCCTGTGAACCAAAGGATCGCTGGTTTGGTTCCGGGTCAGGGCAAATGCCTGGGTTGCGGGCCAGGCCCCCAGTAAGGGGGCGTATGAGAGGCAACCACACATTGATGTTTCTCTCCCTCTCTTTCTCCCTCCCTTCCCCTCTCTCTAAAAATAAATAAATAAAATCTTTGAAAAAAATAAAAATAAAAAGTGTCTTCTAATTGTACTAAAGAGGGCGCTTATTTATTTATTTATTTATTTATTGCATTGACAGGGATATGAAGATTGGTTACGACATAACTCAGATAATGAAGTAAATGGAGCTCCTGTCTATGTTGTTCGAAGTGGTGGCCTTGTAAAAACTAGATCAAAAAACATTCGGGTATGTACTTAGTAAATAGTGGATATCAATTATATTTTGGTGTCACAAAATCTGATTTGATTGTGTTTTCATTAAGAGCCTGCTTTCCTACATTAAAATATTGGGATAGGCCACTTGGTTAGAACCCTATAAAATGAACCCGTGCCTTTAAAATCAGTCTACTCACTCTCCCCAACATTCTTCGTAGGTGGGTGACATTGTTCGAATAGCCAAAGATGAAGTTTTCCCTGCAGACTTGGTGCTTCTGTCCTCAGATCGACTTGATGGTTCTTGTCATATTACAGCCGCCAGCTTGGACGGGGAGACTAACCTGAAGGTGTGTGCGTGTGTGTGTGCCAGTGCTCTTGGAGGTGTGCGTGTGTGTGTGCCAGTGCTTTTGGAGGTGTGTGCGTGTGTGTGTGTCAGTGCTCTTGGAGGTGTGTGCGTGTGTGTGTGCCAGTGCTCTTGGAGGTGTGTGCGTGTGTGTGT
>VMDR010033146.1:0-11458 GCA_007922815.1 Macrotus californicus
AATAAGATAACAGAACTCTCGCTAGCACAGAACCCAGGACTTGAAAGAATACAATGAAATCGGATTTTTATAAAGAACTTGACTCTCCATGGTTAAATCATAATGTGCTTATATTAGAATAGAGATTTTTTTCTGCAACATTTATTTCTGCCTATAGTAGAAATTAGAAGTATGTGACTTCAGGATGAGAAGATCCAAAAGCCCTATAATAATTAAGACTTTCTTTACAAAGCACCATCTTCTAAGGTCTTTGGGTTTGTCTAAATGATTACCCAAGTGGTTATGGAAGAAAGTACTACCAGAGCTCATGGCTATTATAATTCAGCAAATATTTATCAAGCACAAACACATGTAAGAACTGTGATATTACTGTTGTACTTACAGCCAAGTGCAACAAATGTATGGCCTACCACTTAAAGGAAATACAAGTGATTGGTAAAATTCTACCAGTTAGGTCTGCCAGTGTAGGCACTTACATTGATTCTCACAGTCAGATGGCACATCGGTGGATATACGCTCAGAGCCAAATCATCCACACTGAGGACAGAAAGCAAAAATAACCATTAACACAAAAAGAAACAAAGCACAGCTAGGTGGCTTCCAGTACACAACTAAGGATGCAACTAGTAAGAAAATGACTGTCACAGAAATGCCAGTTCCTAAATTGGACAACTAATAAAGAATCAACTCAATAGATATTTACTAAACACATACATATACACCCTGTTTCACTAAGAGAAGACATGATTAATTCAGTTACGAATGTGAGGATCTAGCCCTGACCAGGAGCTCAGTTGGTTAGAGCATCTTCCCATACACCAAAAAGTTGCAGGTTTAATTTCCGGTCAGGGCACATACCTAGGTTGTGGGTTCAATCCCCTGTTAGGGTACATACAGGAAGAAACCGATCAATGTTTCTCTCCTTCTCCTTCTCTCTCCCTTCCCCATCTCTAAAAATAAATAAATAAAACCTTTTTTAAAAAAAGCTACAACAGACATTTTAGAGATAACTGGGGAAATTTGAATATTAGATAATATTAATTTGCTCAATGTTAAATTTCTTGGATGTAATAAGATTAAAAAGTATTTAGGGCTGAAATGTCACTCTCTAAAAATAAATAAATAAAACCTTTTTTAAAAAAAGCTACAACAGACATTTTAGAGATAACTGGGGAAATTTGAATATTAGATAATATTAATTTGCTCAATGTTAAATTTCTTGGATGTAATAAGATTAAAAAGTATTTAGGGCTGAAATGTCATTGATGTCTGCAACTTACTCTCGAGTGGTTCAGGGAGAAAATGGTCATCTATCTACAGAGAAATAAACCAATACCGAAAATACTATGAACAATAAATGAATCTAGATGAAGGATGTGTGTGTGCTCGCTGCAGTACTTCTCAACTTCTCTGTAGGTTTGAAGATTTTCAAAACAAAAAACTGGGGAAGAAGCCTTGGGGGGACAGCACACGCTGAGATGAGAATGTTGCTGCTTGGATACTTCAAGTGGGGTTCACACTTACCTCGGACTGATCTCATCAGAAATATCTACAATGTCATCCAGCTGGGCCACCTGGTCCTTCTTTCCATTCTCTGCCACTGCGACCCGGATTTTCTTCAGGCAGGCTTTGGATGCTCTCACCAGGGCAAGGCATGGGATTATGAGCTCTTGATCTTCCTCTGACCAGTAGGAGTCCTGATTGTTTGGACACCCCAAAATATCATCCTGTTCAGAGTTGTCCATCTCAATGTCATTCGAGAGGTCACAGTAAGGGTCACATTCTTCCACAGCCTAAGACATATCATGATTTATGTGAATGCCAAAAAAGTAAAGACTACTGTACTTTCAGCATCATGTCTGAGTTGTCCCAAAGCCTCTGCCAGCTACTTCACTCATGGTGGCAAAGTTGGATCTCTGCACAAACCTCTCACTCTCCTACTCCAGCAACGGGCCAGAGGGGAGTGGCACTGACTGACACACCAGCGTGGGGTGGAGGTGGGAGATGGAAGACAGGGATGAGGGTGGGACTTATTTGGCCAATGCTCAGGACTCCTCCTCGCCTTATAACCATTTCTCATCTACTGCTCAGAGTTGCCTTCCACTGACCAGCAAAGATGGAAGTCTCACCCGTTCCATTTCCTCGTGTGCATCTTTCACTAAACCCACATTCTTCGTCAGCATTAAAAGGGCTGCAGCTTTGTTGTCTGTAAGTAAAAAATCAGAAGCACTAGAATTAGAGAAACCCAACAATTCTCTTAAGTCTGCAAAGGGCAATCAACGGTGCTCCCATTTGAAGGGAGTGCCAAAGACAGTCAATAAAACCAGCGGTTTAATGTAAAATTCTCATACATTCTCTGGGT
Organism: Macrotus californicus; assembly: GCA_007922815.1. Lineage (NCBI taxonomy): Eukaryota > Metazoa > Chordata > Mammalia > Chiroptera > Phyllostomidae > Macrotus > Macrotus californicus. The sequence continues at coordinate 2,363 of VMDR010033146.1, forward strand.
ACCTAGACGCGGGGCTAAAAAGCTTTCCGTCATTCACTAGAAGTGAAATGGTCACAAGTGTTTTTCTTCATGGTCCTCTTGGATGACCACAACTTTTGGCCTAGCTGGCTCTACCTCATAACTGCTTCTGTGTGGCCCATAATACTGATCTTGGGGCAGGACCAGGAGAACAAACCACATTTGTTGAACAAGAGACAGTCACAGCAAGAGGGGAGTTTGAATTTAGAAGTATGAGAACTAAAAAGACTGGCAGAAAGTATTAATACCTACCTTTTGATGTTGGCAATAAACTATATATATTCTGCTAAAATCTTTATATAAGTTAAAATACATACATGGTACAAAACTGGAAGCTGGCACGAGAGGTCTGGCTGCTCTGGCCAGCAGAGTCAATGGCCCACTTCCCCTCTTACCCACCTCTTGGTATCTGAGGCACCTGCTGGCACGCAAGCCAGACATTGTTGCAGGAAATAAGGTCATTGTTCTCAGGGCTGAGGAAAGGAATCAATAAGGATACATCAATAAGCTAGTTTCCTGTCTCCTAAAGAGCTTCTTCCTCCTGGTTATTATTCTCCATTATCAGTAACTTTGCTGTTGAAATGAGTTTTTTCCCTCCCTGAAATAAGGAACCCCATGAGCCGATAACCCAGCTGTGGCATCACTACCTCTGGGCCGGAGTGAAGGAAAGCACTTCCACAAGCTGAGCCATGCCATCCACGATGTCCAAAGTGGTGCTCCGAACCAGCTTTCTCAGGGTGATTCCTGTAGACAAACCCAAAGACTCAGCAGCCTGGTCTTCTTTCCAGAAGTCACCATTTGCTTTCCTCAGAGAGGATGCTCTACAGAACTTAAGGTAATGTGCACCCACACACTTTAGCTGGAGTGCCCACACAAAACTGGTCTGATTTATATTCCCATGTCGGTTTCTTGCCCTTCCTACCAATCCTGAGTGCTGTTCTCCGTAAGAGACCTAGAACAAAATCTTTCCATAACAGCATGTATTCATTCATTAAGGGCAGTGGTCCCTTGATACTCGTACATAAAAATACTAGAAGTTTAAGCCATCTTTGAATAAACCTGAAGATCCATGAGACATGTATTTATTTATAATTTGGGCATGGTTATAATCAAGGCATGGATCTATGGGCAAGGCAAGAGGCCGCTTAACATAGAAGGAAACTGAGAAACAGGGTGTGATATAACACGGGATGGCCTGGGCCTGGGTATGGGGCTGAGCCCTCGTCAGCGTCTATGGTGGTATAGTGAGTTAGAGAGAGAGAAGCCCTTGAGAATTAAAAACCCTAGAGCCAGAAAAGGCAGGGGAGATAGCCACACAGCATCTACATCTAAAGGCTTATTTTTAGAGGTTACTTACATTATAAAGTTATCTTTGCATTTTATGCAAAAGTTACAATACATGCTCAAATTGAGGAAAAGTTAAAGGCTCAGGACATAAGCTGTCATATTAGCAAAGACCTGCCCTATAAACTGAATGCTCCTGTGTGCATAGCAGCTTACCCTGATCCTTGGGAAGTGAGTAGTATACTGCAATAACAGCCTTGATGGCAGCATGGACTTGTTCACAGAACCTCTGGGTTTCCTGTGAGGAGGTGGACCAATTTCAGAATGAAAAAAGGAAATGGATTACATCAGTGAGGCCCACCTTCTACCGTGGAAGAGAGCAGACATCTGTACAGAATCACAAACACTTTCTGAAGTCCTATTATGAGTTAGACCTTGTGCTATTCTCATCACATACCAGACAGGAGTTAGCTAGATACCAGGTACTGGGCTGATAATTCAATAAAACATTAAGAAACAGCCGGAAAAACTCATTCTTGATTTCTGCCATGAAATATTCACCCTATCTTAGATGGGGAGTTGGCAAACTGTGCCCGTGGACCAAATCAGGTACACTGCCAGTTTTTCAAAACAGTATTACTGGGACCCAGCCACACCGTTTTGTTTACGTATCATCTGCAGCTGTGTGTGCACCGCAAGCGCAGAATCGGCCTGCAAAGCCTAAGTATTTACTCTCTGATCCGTTACAGAAAACGTTTGCCAGTCCTCTTAGAGCATTAACCAGGGGCCGCTCTCTGTTTCTCTGGCAGGGTCACAACACACCTACAGGTAGTAGGGACTCTACAGTGCTCAGTGTTGACTATTTTCCTGCTAAGCAGTCACTGGCTTTCTCTTATTTTCCTCACTTTGCTGCCAAATTCTAAGCCAGTGCTATGTAAAATGTCCTCTACAGAATATCTACTTTACAGAGATATAAACTTTGCAGTACACTTAACTTTTCTATCTTTTGAATTGTGTATTGTATACATTATATTATGATTAAATATAAAAATAATTCAATAAAAAAGGGATATTATGTCATATAACAAAAGAGGTGTAGCTGATACCAGATCCTAATTTAAATTCTAATTCCACTGCTTATTTACCTTACTCATCTGTCAGATGGGGTGATATATATGAAAACGAATAGCAGGTGCTTTAAAAGAATTATCAGAAAGGAAATAACCACAATGAACTTTAAATTGAACTAATACTATTTAGGAGACCAGCCTATTCCATGCCAAGTAGTGCACTTGGCAATGTGGTCTTTCCAGCAACCCTGTGAGATGAGAACAGCAGTATTATTTGACAGATGAGAAGAGTAATAAATCCCCCCGCTTGAGTGTAAAAGGTGGAAAGAAAATGAAAGGATTCCTAAGGAACAATGAGGCAGCACAAGGATTCCAGGAAATTAAAGCGCACCTGTGGGGACGGCAGTGGCAGTGGAAGTCGAGAGAAGACTTCGGTCAGAGTCGTGGCTTCCCTTGACACTTTCACAGCTGCCTCATCTGGGGGTGGTGGGGCGGGCGGGCGACAGGGGAGGAGGCAAGAGCCAATGTTAGTGCCAAAAGGATAGGGCTGCAGCTGCTGCACAGACTTGAAAGATAATGCCTTCCCTCCCTACTCTTACCGACTGAGACGTCTCAAAAACACCTCCAAAAATATATGTTTTTATTTCAGCCTCTGAGATGCCAAGGGTGGGTATGGTGAGGCACCCCCGCTGAGAGGATGCGGAGGGGGAAGGCGAGAGGGAAAGGGGTCGGGTCGCTGGAAGAAGAGAGGTGGGAGTACCCAACACGAGAGGCACTCACTGAGTCTTATCCAAAATGTCTCCGGATTGAACTCCTTGGTGGTCTCCTGGGCTTCACCGACTGGATGTGTGTGGCGTGTGCGCCAGGCGGTGACAGAAGAAATAACAGAGGTAAGCGGGGCCACCTCCGGCCCCCACCTCCCCTGCCCGGGTCCCGGTCCCCGCCCTCCGCCAGAGCTTGGCCTCCTCCTGACCCAAAGTCCGCCCCAGCGGCTGCCATCCCAACAGCGTCATCTCACCCCGCACTCCGGGCAAGAGCAACCGCAGCTCCCCTGCTAACTGCCGGAGCTGCTCCAAAGGTGGAGCCAGGGTGCAGCCTGCAGGTGCAGCTGCGCTCGCCATCTCAGTGGATGGTCTGGGGCCAGAAGACAGAGGCCGCCACAGCAGCTGCCAGCGCCGCACTGCAGCAGCCACTCTACTTCCGGGTGTCACGGCTCGGGCTCCTTTCCGTCAACAACTCGCCCCACCCAGCCCCGGCCCGGCCACGCCCCTCTCCCAGAGGCCCGGCCACGCCTCTCCTCCCCGCACCCTCCTTCCCAGGCTTGAGGCCCCGCTCCAAACATGAGGCCCAGTCGGAATTGTTTCTTATTCATCATTCATTTATTTGATTGGCTGAAAACACGACTAAGGAAGTAGAGCCCCTAACCCTGCGGGAAACGGGGACTGAGAGGTAAAAGCGCAAGGGTAGCCAGAGTCGGGTCCAGTTCACACTGGTTCCCTGCCTCTAAGTGGCAGCCTTTTCTGCTGAGTTCCAGACACTGTGCTAGGTACTTTACATGAGGTAGTCCTAAAAACACACTGGGCATCAGATACGCCCATACATACCCAGTCCCTGTCCTGTGGATCTAGATATAGGACTTTCTCTTCACAAAAGCAAATCAACCCTTTGCCTTCTTGAGGAAGGAAGGAATCATGGCATTATTGAGAGACTTTTCTGCAGTCCATTCTGCAGGCATCAGTAGTGGGTAATCCACCCCCCCAACTCCCAGGCAGCCAAGAAGCAGCAGCTTCTGAGGCTTGCCACCAATACTGGCCTTTCACCTGCTGCTGGGGCAGAGGCCTGGGCAACCGAGGTGGATGGCCTTCAGGAGCTCAGGTGGCTTTTTAACTGTGTTGTAAAGGTTCCAAGTTCCTTGGAGTTCAGTGTCCACAAACGATAAATGAGAACAGGTGTCAGCAGTGTCAACCAGGTCCGCAAAGGGGAGAAAAAAAAGGCCAGAGTGCCATATGTCATATGAAGAAAGTAGCAGGAACAGATCTGCCAGATGTACAGTAGCAACATAAGGAGGTGAACAGGTATGATTTTCAGGTATTTTCCTTGATGGAGATGAGACTTGAAGTTATGACCAAAGCACCGCTGCAGCAAGCTCCAACACAGGTACGCCATCAAGGGGATGTTAAAAAACGCCAGCTGGAAAGAGCAGAACAGAGCCATTAGGACCAGGACGCATTAACATTAGGTAGCTCCTAAGAATATGCTGCTTTCTCTCTTGGGGGTTAATCCTCTGATTCTTTATGTTTCAGTCACACTTGCTTCTAACACAACAATTGACTTGTAGTTAGTTGTATATTTCGACCTGTATCCTTTTATTCATGTTAAAGGCAGGTATCATTTCGTTTATGTTGAAGGCCTCAATAATGTTTAAGGTGGGAATGAACTGAATATGTATGCATCTATATACACACACACTATTTTAGATTATTGGGTGGGGAGAGGGACTTGGGTATCAATATTTTTTTTCTTATCTCTGTATTTTTATTTGAAGTAGCATGATAATTACTGGAATGCAAATGAGAAGATTTAAGTGATAATCCAAGTTTAGCTGCTATATTATTCATCCATTCATCACCCATTATGCGGTAGACACTGCTATACTCTAGGCTTGGCACACGCTGGTGAACAGGTCAGAAAAGAGGCATCACAGAGCTTGTATTCTAACAGAGAGAAACCAAAAGAGAGAGATAATTACAGACTTTGAAACACTCAATAAAGGAAATAACTGGGTCATGAGGGTACTGGCTGATGAACTCTGAGGCCTGAAGCACAGGAACGAGTCAGTGGGAGGAAGTACATTCTAGGCAGAAGAATCACATGAAAAGCCCAGAGGTGGGTAAGGTCTTGGCCTACTAAGGCCAATGGCCCAGAACATGATGAGCCAGGTGGAAACTGGGGCAGTCAGCAGGACCCAGATCATGTCACTGCTCTGCTTAAAGGAGTTTGAAGCTGAGAAGTGAGTAGGTTGATTAAGGTTTTAAGAAGTACCACAGTGGATACTCAGTGGCAAACTGACAGCAAGCAGGCAAATGCAGCAGAGGGAAGACCAGTTAGAGGGTGCCTGCAGTAGCCCAGGCAAGAAATAATTCTGACTTAGACTAGGGTGGTGGTAATGAGATGGAGAGAAGTGGTGGATTCAAGATATAGATTGGAGGTAGAGCAAATAAGGTACCACTTGCTGATGAACTAAGGTAGGGTATGAGGGAAGGGGAAGACTTGAGGATACATCCTAAAGAAACTGGGTGAATTGTGGAGCCATTTATTAAAATTGAAAAAACTAGAGAGGAACAAATTTGGAGTTAGAAATTAAAGGTCCTATATACTATTGAGATGCTTGGTAGATATCTAAGAGAAGATATGAAATGGCGGTTGACTATATAGGCACCTGAAGTGCAGAGAAGAGCTTTAGATCAGAGATGTAGATTTGGGAGTCATGAGCCTAGATGATAGGTAAGATCCATTACTAGTATACCATTTATTCAAATATGAATATTTACTCACCCTTTGGTAAGGCTCAGGTTTACTTGGTATAAGAGTGCTCCTGAGAGACAACTTCTGTTTACATGATAAAACTGAACTGGACCCAGACCTACACACATATGAAATGCTGCTTTACAGAGAATGTTCTGGCCTATGGTCAGTACTTGCAGAGATCTTCCCTGTTTATCTCTAATTCTGCCGGTCACATTTTATTACCCTGTCATGAGGCTGTGAGCTCATTTTGAACAATGTTTTTGGATCTCTTCCAAAACTTCAGATCATCACCTCTAGATTTTAGTTCCTTAGTCCCATTAAGTGAGTACAATAAATTGTTAAGTAAACACCTTTCAAACCTACTTACAGAGATTTGCTATGGGTCAGAGTTTTGTGTGTTTGTCTGTTTTAAAGGTATCTCAGTCAAAATGTAAACCAAATGTATTAGGGCTTCCCAAACAAGTGTACCACCAATAGAAAGCCCAGGTCTGGTTTGCCCAGTGCGGCTTCCATTGGTAAATGACCCATTTATTTTTTTTTTACGTATTTTTTATTGATTATGCTATTACAGTTTTCCCAATTTTTTTCTCCCTTTATCCCTCCTCCACCCTACCCCCAACCCTCCAGCATTCCCCCACCTTAGTTCATGACCATGGGTTGTTCATATAAGTTCTTTGAGTCCTCCGTTTCCTATACCATTTTATCTCTCCCCATCTATTTTATGCCTACTAATTATGCTTCTTCTTCCCTGTACCTTTTCACCCCTATTCCTCCCTTCCCCCTCCCCACTGAAATTCCTCCATGGGATGTCCATTTCTCTGATTCTGTTCCTGTTCTAGTTGTTTGCTTAGTTTTTGTTTTTGTTGTTTTTCTTTTAGGTTCATTTGTTGATAGTTGTGAGTTTGTTGTCATTTTACTGTTCATAGTTTTGATCTTCTTTTTCTTAGATAAGTCCCTTTAACATTTCATATAATAAGGGCTTGTGATGATGAACTCCTTTAACTTGACCTTATCTGGGAAGTACTTTATCTGCCCTTCCATTCTAAATGATAGCTTTGCTGGATAGAGTAATCTAGGATGTAGGTCCTTGCCTTTCATGACTTTGGATACTTCTTTCCAGCCCCTTCTTGCCTGCAAGGTTTCTTTTGAGAAATCAACTGATAATCTAACCTTTGTAGGTAACTCTTTCCTTTCCCCTTGCTTCTTTTAGGACTTTCTATTTAATTTTGGGTAACTTAATGATGATGTGCCTTGGTGTGTTCCTCTTTGAGTCCAACTTCTTTGGGACTCTCTGGGCTTCCTGGAGTCTATTTCCTTCACCAGATTGGGGAAGTTTTCCTTCATTATTTGTTCAAATAAGTTTTCAATTTCTTACTGTTGTTCTTCTCCTTCTGGCATCCCTATAATTCGGATATTGGAGCATTTCAGGTTGTCCCAGAGGTTTGTAAGACTCTCTTCACTTTTCTGAATTCTTGTTTCTTTATTCTGTTCCCATTGAATGTTTATTTTTTCTTTTTGTTCCAAATCATTGCTTTGAGTCTTGGTTTCCTTCCTGTCACTGTTGGTTCCTTGAATATTTTGCTTTATTTCATTTTGGGTATCTTTCATTTGTTCTTTCATTTTTCAACCAAGCTCAATCACATCTGTGAGCATTTTGATTACCAGGGCTTTAAACTGTCCATCAGATAGCTTGGCTATGTCCTCATCATTTAGTTCTCTTTCTGAGGTTATGCTCTGTTCTTTCATTTGGGCCCTATTTCTTTGTCTTGGCACACCTGATAAGTTGTAAGGGGGCGGGGCCTTAGGTGTTCACCGGGCAGGGCAAACCTCCTTGCTGTGCTGGGGTGCTGCCTGTGGGGGAAGGGCCAGAGAGGGAACAGTGTGGCTCGCCTGCTCATCTCTAGTGCACTTTCCAATGGACTCTTGTGTGAGACTGGGAGTTTCTCTCAATGTAGCAACTGCTGTTATCAACTCTGAGTCTCAGTTTCCCCTAAAGTCAGCACCCTCGCTGCAGCCAGCCTTGCCCACTGGGTCCACCATCTCACCGCAGTTTTTCTCCCCTGGCCAGCCCACCTGGTCTGCCACCTGACCAGCCTGGTTGTTCTGACTTTTCCTTTAATTCCTTGGTTGTCAGAGTTCCATGCAGTTTGATTTTAGATTGGTTGTTATTTTCCTTTTGGTTATGGGAAGAAATGAAGGGTTTCTACCTACACCTCCATTTGGGCCGGAACTTCAATGACCCACTTTTCTTGTGTGTCCATTTTTCCTTTCCTCCTTCTGAAATATTTTCCTGCTTCATTATCATAATCAATTTTGGTTTACTCAGAAGTCTATCATTTATTCTACCATAAGTCCTTTATTTTATTTTATTTTATTTTATTTTATTGTCAATGAAAAGCACCATGAAACAAACAACAAACACCAAAACCTCTTTCGCCTCTTATAAACCCTGCCTGCCAAATATTTATTTTAGATGTTAACAAGAGAATGGTGGAATAAAGAGCTTAGTAAGTACTCAAAAGGCAAACAAAACATCCATTATTAAAGACTACCTGCCAGGAAATTAGGAAACATGATTTATGGTATTTAATTTGGGATTTTAGATTTACTTCCTAAGTGTTACACAATTAATCCAACAAAGCCAAGATGTCCTTAAATTGCATTTCTGATTTCTTACCTGGAGAAGTCCAACTATAAATGTTACACTGCCTTGTAGGAAATGCCCGTCAACAAAGATCCCAAAGGAAAAGCAGCAACCCATTTTGCCTTCAGTAATTTCACCGAAGAACCATGGTCCTGAAGAGGCAGTGAAGAGGAAAGGGGGTGATTAAATAACTGACTCTAATTACATATATCACAAGATGTATTTATAAGAATAACAAAAAACAAAATGAGACTAGTCTTCTATAAGCATTTTATTTGCATAGGTTTTCTTCTTTGCTAATCTTCATGTTGCACCCGATGTCCTAGCTAACCAACTACTTGCTCGTTTGCTCCATATTTCTCTGGATTATAAAATCATCTGAGTACATGCTATACCAGGAATAGATATGTAGCTTGTAGGTTCCAGAAACACACAGGACTACATTCACAAATCTTAGGAGATTCGGTTGCAATAATAACCTCAATCTAATGCATTAACATTTCCTTTAAGAAGCAAAGAGGTATTCCTTAGAAGTTAATTTTCCAAATAACT
>VMDR010033147.1:0-11457 GCA_007922815.1 Macrotus californicus
AAGAAAGAAACATTCAACCAGAACACAATGGAGAAACAAGAATTCGAAAAAAACGAGGAGAGGCGTGAGAACCTTCAGGATGTCTTTAAACGTTCCAATGTCCGAATCATAGGGGTGCCAGAAGGAGAAGAGTAATTTCATTTTTAATGAACTCTAGGAAGACAAATCTAAGATACAGGAAGAGGTGGAATATCAGGGCTCACCTGGGACTAGTGGTAAAGGTGGGGATGGCCTGGGATAGTGGTAATGCGGAATATCCATTTGTCAAATTGAATCACACTCTACAATTATAGTGGCTGCATTTTACTGTACATAAATTACAACTCTAAATTTAAATTTAAAAATCCAAGGTAATCACAAATAAAATTTAATATTGTCCCCCCAGATATCTACATGAAGAAATCCCTCACCTCCTTTGACTGTTTGTTCAAATACCATTCTTCTCAAAGGGGAAGTTTTTAACCACTCTTTAAAATTTCAACCCTTCTTTCCAATTTCTGATTCTCTTACCCTGCTCTATTTCCTATAATGCTTAGTGTCAGCTAATACATAATTTACTTACATTGTATGTTTATCATTTACTCTTCAACTAGAATATAAATTCCATGAAGCCACAGGTATTTTATCTTTGTTTTTATGTTTTGTTCACTAATGCATCCCAAATTATGTGCCTTACAAATAGTACATGGTCAATAAATCTTTGTTAGATAAATGAATGAAATTCCAAAGAACTAATCTTTCCGGTGTAATTTAATTTTAACAAGCCACTAGACAAAAAGAATTGGGATACCTCTGGGAAAATCACATTTTTCTATGTTGTCACATCCAGTGTTTCTCAAATCTATTCTCAGTTCCACTGACTGACTTTAAGCAACTAACACATACATGATCTTGGCATGGTTGGAGACAGGGAGAAGAGCTAAGAAAATGATAAAGAATGCCATAGATGTAACGGTTGTGGTGCCATGTTCAGTGATAGAGTAAAGGGACCAACACAATGCAGCCCAGTGAAATGTCACTTTAATCACATTCACTCTTAGGAATCCTTTAGAAGTTAATTTACTTTTATTGTATTTACTATAATCAAATCATTTAACCTCTCTGGATCAGTGTTCTCATCTGTAAAGTGAAGGGCATCGTCAGACCAGGTAGAACCACTGAGTTTTAATGAAGCTTTATTAGGAGTTCTAAAGAGTGTTTTGCAAGTAATCACTCTTTTAAGTAATTAATGAATTTTTTCAAGCTATGCCATGAAAATGTCAGAACACTAAAGATCCGCAAAGTCCAGCTGTCCCTTTGTTTCCCCAAAGCTAAATTGTCCCTCTCTGCCTTTGATTTACTATATGCACTGTAATCAAATCATTTAACCTCTCTGGATCAGTGTTCTCCTCTGGAAAATGAAGGGGGGTTAGTATTAGCCATGTCTTTAGTACTGGCTACTTCTTTAGTGTTAGTACTTACTGTTAGCTACCTCTCAGATTTTGAAAGATGTTGCCAGAGGGAAAAACACATGGCCCATGGTATTCCAGTTTAAAGGGTCAGCAGAGGAGTTATAAAGCTTTGCAAAGAGAAGGCCAAAAATCAAAGACTACCAGTCCTTGGTCAGACTTTGTAACAGTGTAACTTGTTTCCTTTGTGCTCTGGCCAGGAATAGATACAAAGGGGACGCACACAGGAATTGAAGGAGCTGTCAATAAAATAATGAGAACTTTACACCCTACAAAAAGACAAGGAAAACATAAGAATTCTATCGGGTAATAAGGACACTCATTTAATCCAAACAAGAAAGTCTGTGTAGGGGATGACAAATCCACCTTTTCCACTCAGGCAGTTAAAACTTAGAGACAAAATTTTAAAAAAGATTGAAATTGAAAATTGGATAAGAGCTAAATTTACTGGGTTAATACATTAAATCTCAGCAGTAAGGACAGGCATTCGACTCTTTGCTGACAAAGCAAGCAGAGATCTTAATGACAGCACCTGCTCGTATCGTTCTGGAAGGCACACACCCAGCACAGAGCTGAGGTCCAGCTCCTCGAACCTGTGGCCAGTACCTCAAATCCATGACTGCATCATAGTCACTAATATTCAACAACTAATCATGTGTATGAGACAATACATTTCTGCCTTGTGTAAGCCGCTGAAGTTAAAACTACAAAAGGTATGTGAACAAGTACAGAAAAATAAGTCAAATGCATATTGATACTCTGAGGTTAAGTTCAGAAAAAAGCTGTGCAATCATCAAATGTTTTAGATTTTTGATAATTTAGAGAATTTTTGCATTTTTTAAATAAGCAGTGTAATTCTATATAACAGGCATTCTTTTGAGTACTTTAGAGATATTAACCTGTTTAATACTCATAACCACCTTTATCAGTCATTTTACAGATAGGGAAATTGAAGCACAGAAAAGCAATTTACTTGAGGTCATACGGGTAGTAAATGGCAAAGCCGGGATTTAAACCTAAGACTGTCAAATTTCAAAGTTTATACTATTATCTACTATGCTATGTGAACCCTTTATTGATTTATTAGACATATGGTTTTACCTAAAATATTGTCATTGATATCAGAAATGTGATTTTACTTTGAAAGCTATAAAAGACAGAATAATCAATTTGTACGCAGTATTTTTAATATTAAATCTGATTTATTAGTTTAGAAAAAATGTATTTCGAAGTAGTATTGAAATGTTTAGGAATATTATGCTTGTTAAATGTGTAAGTCTGAACATGTGTAAGTCTGAATCTTTTTTTTTTAATTGAATTTATTAGGGTGACATTGGTTGACACAACCATACCAGTTTCAAGGACAACTCAACAAAATATCACCTGGAAATTGTATTGTGTGACCCACTGACCCAAGCCAAGTCTCTTTCTGACACCATTTGCTCCACTTAGGCAAGGGAAACAAAATGAAAAAGGGACTATATCAAACTGAAAAGTTTTACACAGAAAAGGAAACCATTGACAAAATGAAGACACACCCTGCTGAATGGGGGAACATACTGACCAATGATACATTCAATAAGGGGTTAATATCCAAAATTTATACAGAAATCATATAATTCAACACCAAATGCAAACAAACAATCCAATTAAAAAATGGGCAAAGGATCTAAATATATACTTCTCCAAGGACATACAGATGGCCCACAGACGTATAAACAACTAAGATACTCAACATCACCAATTACCAGAGAAATGCAAATTAAAACTACAATGAAATATCACCCCACATCTGTCAGAATGACTATCATCAATAAATCAACAAACAACAAATGCTGGCGAGCATGTGGAGGAAAAGGAACTCTCGTGCACTGTTGGAGGGAATGCAGACTGGTGCAGCCACTGTGAAAAACAGTGTGGAGCTACCTCAAAAAATTAAAAATGGATCGGCCTTACAACCCAGCAATTCCATTTCTGGGTATATATTTGAAGAAACCCAAAACACTGACTCAAAAGAATGCATGCGCTCCTATGTTCATTGCAACGTTATTTATAATAGCCAAGATATGGAAGCAAACCGAGTACGTGTCAATAGGTAAGTGGATTTTTTTACAAAACTGTGCTACATACATACAATGGATATTTCTGGGCCACAAAAAAGAATGAAATCTTATCATTTGTCACAGCATGCAAGGACTTACAGGGCATTATACTAAGTAAATAAGTCAGTCAGAGAAAGACAAATGCCATATGATTTCACTTACATGTGTAATCTAAAGATCAAAATAATTGGGAAAAAAATTGAAACAGACTCATAGACACAGACAATAGACTAACGGTTGCTGGGGGAGGGGGCGTTTTGGGAGAGGACTGGGTTGAAAAAGGTAAAGGGATTAAGAAGTACAAAGTGATCGTTACAAAATAGTCACAGGGATGTAAAATACGAGAGAGAGAATATAGTCAATAATATTATAATAACTATGCATGATGCCAGATGGTTACTTGACATATTGAAGAGAAGATTTTGTAAATTATATGATGTCTAACCACTGTGATGTACACCTGAAAGTAATATCAAATAATACTGAATGTCAACAGTAATTAAAAAATAAAATTAAAAAAGAATCCACCTGTCTTCAATTAAGGTGGACATTAAAGAAATTCAAAAAAACATAAAACAATGCTACTCCTTTCACTAATTTTTCATATTGAACGATATTGTTTACTCCTCATAAAAATGTTCTTTATAATAACATAATGGGTGTATGTCATTATCTCAGAAAATTAATAAATGAAAATTTTCTCAGCTTCAATTTCTACTGTGATAGATACAATAACATAACTCACGTCAACAAAAGCTCTTTGGTGTTCTCTGTAATCTTGAAGTACGAAGGGATTCTGAGAACTGCTGATCTGGGCAAAGGGAGCACTGTAGGCAAAAGTTCAGAGGCCAAAAGGATATCACTTCCTTGCAAGAACCGGGAGGAATTCAGTCTAGTTTAACCACAGAGCAGGAGGAGAGAAGTTATAAGAGGCAAAGCGGGAGAGGTTGGCAAGAACTGAAGGAAAACATATGTCAATACGACACAGACTTATCAGGAACCTCGGCATCTCACGGTTCACCTCGAAGGCCCACCACATCTTTTAATAGGTCCTTTATTTCTTTTATTTTGTCAGTTCCCCTTGGTTATGAGGCGATGTCATAATGAGATCTGCGTTTAGTGGTAATATAATAACAATAAATCATTTATAAGAACTCCTTTGCCCTCTTCCAGCCTCAACTCTGAAAGCGCACAAGAGTTACAATTCCTTCCAAACAGAGTGTCTTGGGAAAGGGCAAAAGATTGAATAAGGCAGCGACATCTGCTGCCTGCTTATCAATAATCAACTAGCTAACTTCATGAGAGTAGGCTGCGTAACTTCAAGAAATTTGCTGTTAGACTTGACATCCTGCAAAATGCCGATTTAAACTATGTAGATAACACAAAGCCTCACCTGAATAGTTTGATTTTGACTTCAACTTGGACAGGCCCGAGGTTTCTCCCTAAATAACTTGTGAAGAGACAAACTTAAACCTCGGCACCTCTCTGAAAAGAAGTGGTAAACAGGCTCCTCTATTTGCTCACCATATGAAAATGTGAAAATATTTCATTGCCCCATAAAAAAATAGCCACCTAGTGTTTCTGTAATTCAACCTAGAGGTATATATGAGCAATCAATTTTAGTCATAATCCATTTTTATCCAGGCAAACCACATCATGAGTTTGTTATAATTGCTGTTTTTATTTTAAGGGGCATGACATTAAACCTGATAAGAACCCAAGACCTATGAAGCTAAAATAGTTCACATGATAAAGCAGCATGACCTTCCATACAGAGAAAATCACCACAGGAGAAAATACTGAAGATAGAAGTCATCAGATATCAACTTTTAACAATTTATCTAATACAAGATCTCAGAATCTCTTTACATCCTAAAATTATTCTTATTTTATTACTCCTAATGGGAAAGATACATAACACAAACATGCATTAAGATTAGTACAAATTGAATTATTTGACAGTTACTTGACAAATAATTGCCACATTCTCATTTAGAAACCACTGATTTAAAACATACACAAACTGACCTCATTTTCCTGGGACCCTTTCCTTCTGACTTTCATTTTCAGGACTGTTACCATTTTCACCAGAGCTAACCCCAATACTCTCGTGATAATTCTCATTAATCTTCCTGGGAGAAAGAAAATAGCTCCTTTTTAAACCTCAACAGAAAATGAATTGGGGTAGTGATTTTCTAACATGTTCCACATTAAAATCATCTAGCAGCTTTTAAAAAACACCCATGTTTGGGTTCTACCCAGAAATTGTGATTTAATTATTCTGGGTAAGTGCTTAAGTATCAGTTCTTTTGAAACAATAGTTGTCAGCCCCCCCATTTAATATATTACATATGAGTCCATATATTTCATTATCTATTTTACACTGTTATATATTAAAACCACCTGGTGCGCCTGCCCATGTGAAGCCATGCCCACCCCGTAACAACTGGTCCAGCTCTGGTGACACCAATGACAGTAGTGGCAAAAAGCTCACAGAATTTCTAACTGGCAGCCCAGGTTAAAAACCGCTGAGAGAATTCCTTCTACAAAACTGATGAGGCCCCACCCTCACCTTTCGCAGATGACCAGCCCTTGGGCCTCGTGTTGGCAGAACATGCTGTGCTCTATGGGTCTGTCCACGTGACACTGTTGGTCAGTTACACAGGAAACAGTGGGGCTGTCGTATCTGGGGGGTGGGACAAATTCCATGTTCAGCAGATTTGAGAAACCTAGTACTGACATGTGTATGATTCATCTGAATAGTGCCATTTTGAAAAGAATTGACTAAGAACATAAAAAAATGTTTCAAGGAAAGGGCAGGAGTTACTGCTACACGAAAACCAAATATTAAAAATTAGAAATTCAAGAGATGAATAAGATGACTATTTATAAGACAACTGCAGTTGAAGAATAGTTAAAAAAAAAGCTCCATCAAAGGACTTACAGCTGCACGGCAATATCAGATCAATTCTCTTAGCCTCTATTTCCTCATCTATGCAAAAAGTCAATCCATGCTGCTATTGGGAATCCCGTGTAAATGCCTCAAGCTCTAGACCACTGTTACTCAAAGTGTGGTGCTAGGACAGCAGCATCAGCAACACCTGGGAACTTAAAAATGCAGAATCTTGGGCCCTACCTGAAACACACTGAATCAGATTCTTTAGTAACAAGATCCCCCAGATAATGTGCACACACATTCCAGTTTTAGAAACTCACCTCTGTGCATCGGCATTGTTGTCATCACTACAGTAGTCATTGCAGAACGCCTTCAATACGGATTCATATAAACAAACAAAATAAATTTATTTGTGCCCCTCAGATTTTTCTGAAACAGTGAGCTCCTGTGAAGTGCTGAGTTATCTGCAAACACATGCTGTAATGTTGCAAACTGGCAGTGGGTTTTCTGTTACTTGGCTAGTCAATCATCAGGAACAATTCCATTTTGAATCAGCTTTGACAGTCCTGCACATGTGACAATGACTCCTAGCAGGCAGGACAGCTCATATTCAACTATTTTACACTCAGTTGTCCAAAGGAAAAGCCCATCCCCACATCCCAGACAAATACACAAGAAAAACAGGATATAAACATATACAATGAAATGTTCAGCCTTTTTAAACAGAAGGAATTTGAGCCATTTGCAATAATAGGATTAAACGTGGATGACGTTATATCAAGTGAAATAAACTAGACACAGAAAGACAAATGCTGCATGATCTCACATATATGTGGAATCAAAAAAATTAAACTCATAAAAAAGTGTAGAATGGGAGTTTTCCAGGGGCTGGAAGGAAGGGAAAACGGAGCACATGGTAGTCAAAGGCTCACAGTTTCAGTCATGCCGGATAAATGTGTTATGGTGATCTCATCTACAGCATGGTGGCTATGGATAATACTACTCAGTTGTGTACTTGAGACTTGCTAAGACAATAGATCTTGAGTGTTCTTATCACAGAAAAAAAAGGAAGGGAGGGGGAGGGAGAACAGAACTATGTGAAGTGACGGGTGTGCTCATTAGCTTGGCTGTGGTGACTTCACGATGTATGCATATATCAAACCATCAAGTTGTATAATTTAAATGTGTAAGAGATCAAAATTCTTTCTAAGGTTATTTGGAGAAAGATACCAGGACATGGAGCTGAATTGTATCTACTTTAAAAAACAAGAACTTGTTCAAGAAAGGAACAGATAGGGGATTTTGAAGCTCCACAGAAAACAGAAGTCAGAATGTTTAACCCTTAGCCTTATCACATTTCTTTCTTACACAGGAGGCTTTTCTAAAAATCCTTTTCCAGCCCATTACATGAACTACATGGTTGTGCGTTGTTTTGGTAGGCAGAACATCTCTTCTGAATAGACATTTCCTCAGCCTAATAGAAGTTGTTTTTCTTGAGATTTGAAATGAAAGATGAAATTGGCTACACATATTATGTGACCATCCATCTTTTCTCTAGCTAGAATGATATGGAGAGAAACACACACACAAACTCTGTTTGTGTGAATCAGTTGCCAAGGCAGTGTGTATCAGAAGAGAAACAAGTTATTGTAAAATGTCAGTACAGAACGGTCTTATGGCCACTTTTACAAGTTCCAAATGTACAGGACATGGCTGGAGGAATAAAAAGTTAAAAGAAAAAGATATCTAATAAGTTAGCAGCACATTAGTGGAAATTACATAGTCTATGAACGTCCTGAAGACACACTTTCTGCACAAACACTTGCCCTGCCCCCAAATAAAATGATAAACACTCTTGTTAAAGCCTGTCTGGTCACAAATCTGAACAGGAGTGTACGCTCTGCCTGGCTCGTAGAGAAGCTTTACTCCATTTGACCAGTCCACAGAGGAAGGAAATCCAATTACATGCAGATTGAGAAACAGAAACTCACTCTCAGCAGGTTTTTAATTCAAATACAGCCAACTCCATTATGTATAAAGATTTGAAGTTTCAGAGGGAAATACAAAAACACAAAGGTAAAGACTGAGGAATAAGCTTTTGTTTAGGGCTTTGGATTTAGATCTCAAAGTATTTAAAAAATTTAACCCTTTCTCATCAGTAGCTAATAGGAATATCTTTGCAGGTAGCACTTAAATGTTTTGCTCCCAGGCTGACACTAGATATATTCAATTGTCCGGTACAACACTCTACTTTAGAAGTTAGGCCTAGTTTCTTCATTGCTGTTCAAGTTTACCACCATATTTTCTTCCCATGTATTATGTGTACTCACATTTTTGGCCCAAAACTTTCAAGAAAAAAATCTTTCATTTTAATTTAATTCAATTTTTAATTTATATTTACAGACAAAACCAACTATTATATTGCAGAGTATTATTTTGCATATGGATATCGTTATTGCTTTCTAGAGTTATACTTTTAACACATAAGCATAAATAAAAGAATTTAAATGATTTATAGATATGGAATTATTACTATCTATGTATAATGCGCATCTTTATTTTTCCCTCAAAAATTTGGGCAAAAAAGTGTGCATTATACACAGCCAAATATGGTAGGTACCCAACAGAATTTTTTTTTTTGCTGATGGAGTATGTTTATTATCTTATTTTTTATCTTGTTTTTCTAAAGTGTATTTTTTTTATTATGCTATTGTAGTTCTCTCATTTATTTTCTTCCTTTTATCCCCCTCCACTGTACACCTACCCTCCTACCAGCAATTCCCCCTGTCTTAGTTCATGTCCATGGGTCATACATAAAAGTTCTTTTGCTTCTACAATTCCTACGCTATCATTAACCTCCCCTTGTCTATTTTGTACGTACCAAATATGCTTCTTATTCCCTGTACTTTTTCCTCCATATCACCTGCCCCCTCCCCATGGATAACCTTCCATGTCATCTCCATTTCTGTGATTCTGTTCCTATTCTATTTTTTTGCTTAGTTTGTTTTTGTTCTTAGGTCCAGTTGTTGACAGTTGTGAGTTTATTGACATTTTACTGTTCATAGTTTTGATCTTTTCTGAGGTAAGTCCCTTTAACATTTCATATAATAAGGGCTGGGTGGTGATGAACTCCTTGAACTTGACCTTATCTGGGAAGCACTTTATCTGCCCTTCCATTCTAAATGATAGCTTTGCTGGATAGAATAATCCTGGATGTAGGTCCTTGCCTTTCATGACTTGGAATACTTCTTTCCAGCCCCTTCTTGCCTGCAAGATTTCTTTTGAGAAATCAGCTGATAGTCTTATGGGAACTCCTTTGTAGGTTACTGTCTCCTTTTCTCTTGCTGCTTTTCAGATTTTCTCCCTATCTTTAATCTTGGGTATTTTAATTATGATGTGCCTTGACGTCCTCCTTGGGTCCAACTTCTGTGGGTCTCTCTGAACTTCCTGGACTTCCTGAAAGGTCTATTTCCTTTTCCAGATTGGGGAAATTTTCCTTCATTATTTTTTCAAGTTTTTCAATTTCTTGCTCTTCCTCCTCTCTTCCTGGCATCCCTATGATTCAGATGTTGGAACATTTAAAGTTGTCCCAGAGGTTCTTATACCTCTCCTCATATTTTTGAATTCTTGTTTCTTCATTCTGTTCCACTTAAATGTTTATTTCTTCTGTCCTAAGTTGTTGATTTGAGTCCCAATTTCCTTTCCTTCACTGTTGGTTCCCTGTATATTTTTCTTTACTTCACTTGCATAGCCTGCACATCTTCCTCTATTTTGCAACCATACTCAATCAATTCTGTAAGCATCCTGATAGCCAGTGTTTTGAACACTGCATCTGATAGCTTGGCTATCTCCTTGTTGCTTAGTTCTTTTTTTTTTTTAGCTTTGATCTGTTCTTTCATTTGGGCCATATTTCTTTGTCTTGCTGTACCTGTCACATAGTAAAGGACAGAGCCTTAGATATTCACCAGGGCGGAGCAACCCACTTCACTGCATGGTGGTGCTGTATGTGGGGGAGGGGTCTCAGAGGGAACAATGTTGCTTACTCAGCTCTCTGCTGGCTTTCAGTGACTTCCTCCACCACCCACAAGCAAGTTGGGCCCTTCTGGTGCTAATTCCTGGGTGGTGGGTGGGTTCTAGGACCCTGTGGATCTCTCCAACAGACTCTCCTGTGAGGCTGAGAGTTTCTCCTGCAACCTCAACCCCCACAGGTTTTTTTCAGTCAGAGGTTTTGAGGCTTTACTTCCCTTACGCTGGAGCCCTAGTTTACGTGATCTGTCTCGGCCCCCAGTTGATCCACACGCAAGTGTGGGATCACTCGGTCCGCCAGCCACCACCTCACCTGCAGTTCTGCCAGCTGCCACCTTTTCTCTCGCCCTATCCACCCTGGCTGCTCATCTCCATCCTTCCTACCAGTCTGAATGTTCCTTCTTTAACTCCTTGGTTGTTGCACTTCCATACAATTCAATTTTCTGACAGTTGTGGTTGGTTTTTGTTTTTCAATTTGTTGTCGCCCTTCTTTTGGTTGTGTGAGGAAGCAGAGCATATCTACCTGTGCCTCCATCTTGGCCTGAAGTCCTCAACTGATTTTTTTCACTGTTTCTTTTACTAGGTTCTGAAAGAAGTATGATACAGGCTCCCTATGTGATGATGAATTTTTCCATTTCACTTTGTATTTCGATTTTTGTTGTATATAATTTTGAAGCCATAATTCTAGTTTGGAATTAGTATTTCTCCTGAGTGCCTCAAACATTATTTCTTATGAAATGACTCCATAAAATAATAGTCATCTCTTTTAAAGGTACTCTTAAAGTCTTTTTTAACCTTAAAGCCTATTTTGCCTTCTATTATTGCAGCTATTTTCACTTCCTTTATATTTATATTGTCATATTTATATTGTACATTTATATTTATTTTGTCTACTAATTATTTTTTACTTATATCTACCATCCTATTTGCACTTTCTCATGGTCCTAATTTTTTATTCCTTTTTTTCTCATATATTGTCTTCTTT
>VMDR010033148.1:0-11463 GCA_007922815.1 Macrotus californicus
AAAAAAAAAAAAACCTTTGTAAAACAGAAACAAAGCAGGGATCCAAGACAGTGGAGCAGTGAGTGTAAGCTACACTGACCTCCTCCCAGGCCCAGTCTGGAATTATAATTAAGTAGTAGAGAAATCATCCTGAATAACCAACTGGACACTAGCTGGAGAGAAGCCTCATACCTATGGAGAGACAGATGAAACCACTTCATCACAAGACTGGTAGGCAGTGCAGAGGAGACACAAGAGGCCTGGCTGGGCTCCCATGGGTGGCAGCTGAAGTGCCAGGGGGATATTTCACAGGCCAGGGGTCCCCCGTTACAAGTGTGGGGTCTAAACTCCAAGCTGGGCTCGCCAGCCTACAGCACCAGAACAGGAAAGTAACACACGTAACATCCAACTGTGAAAAGCAGCAGGGTTTCTGTCTGCTAGGGAGAGACAGCTGGAGACACAGAGAGCATCTTAATGAGCCAATAAACAAAATTTCGTATGCAGCCATCTACCCTGGGCTCTGGCAGAGAGATGGCAGAGTGTTCTAGAGATGCTTCAGGAGAGTCCGGAGAGAGAACTCTGAAGGAACAGCCACCAGGAACCCTGTACTGAGTCATTCCCTGTACTAATGAAGCCACTATTCTCAGGCAAAGCACTCCTTTCCAGGTGGCATCAGCCTGAGGGGAAGCAATAACCCCACCAAAGGAATTACTCCACCCTACCCTGTGGTGCTTAAGCCCTGCTGCTGATTACAGCTTGAGGCTATATCACTGATCAGTTAAACAACTAAGGTGGAAAATACAAAGAAGTAGCCAAAATGGGAAGACAAAGAAAGAGACCCCAAATGAAAGAACAAGAATTCTCCAAAAGAGGAACTAGATGAAATGGAGGCAAGCAATTTATCAGATAGAGAGTTCAGAGTAATAATTATAAGGATACCTGACAGCATGAAAAAAGACCTAGAAAACATAAAGAAGGACCAATCAGAAATAAAGAACGCAATATCTGAACTAAATAATACACTGGAAGGATAAAAACAGTAGGTTAGATGAAGCAGAGGATCAAATCAGTGATTTGAAAAACAAGGTACTCCATACCCAAGGCAGAGCACCAAAAAGAAAAAAAAATTTTTTTAAATGAGGAAAGCTTAAGAAACATTGTGGACAACACAGAGCATATCAATATCTACATCAAGGGAACACCATAAGGAAGAGAAAGAGAGCAAGGGATCGAGAAACTATTTGAAGAAATAATGACCAAAAACTTCCCTAAGCTGGTGAAGGAAAAAGACACACAAGTCCAGGAAACTCAGAGAATCCCAAACAAGTTGGATCCAAAGAGGCCTACACCAAGATACATAATTAAAATGTCAAGGTTTAAAGACAGGGAGAGAATCCTAAAACCCACAAGAGAAAAGAGGGTGGTTACATACAAGGGAGCACCAATTAAACTGGCATCTGATTACTCAACAGAAACATATCAGGCCAGAAGGGAGTAGCGTGAAATATTCAAGGTGATATAAAGCACGGACCTACAAACAAGGTTACCATTTAAAATCAGAGGAGAAATAAAGAGCTTCCCAGACAAGAAAAAGCCAAAGGAGTTTGTTAACACTGAACCAGTACTGCAACAGATGTTAAAAGGCTTGCTTTAAGAAGAAGAAAAAAAAGAATGAAAAAAAGTGAAAATAATCTAACAATAAAATGGCACTAAATACATATCTATCAATAATCATCTAAATGTAAATGGCATAAATTCTCCAACCAAAAGACTAAGGCAGCCGAGTGGATAAGAAAACAAGACACATATGTATGCTGCCTCCAACAGACACATCCCAGATCAAACACACAGACTAAAAGTAAAGGGTTGGAAAAAGATATTTCATGCAAATGCGAAGAAAAGAAAGTTGGGGTAGCAGTACTTATACCTGACAAAATAGACTTTAAAACCAAGACTATAATAACAGACAAAGAAGGACAATACATAACAACAAAGGGAACAATCCAACAAGAGGATATAACCCTAGTAAACATTTACGGACCCAACACAGGAGCACCTAAATATGTAAGGCAAATCTTGATGAACATAACAGGAGTGATCTACAGAAACAGAGTCACAGTCGGGGATTTTAAGACCCTATTAACTTCAATGGATAGATCTTCCAGACAGAAAATCAACAAGGAGACAGTGGCCTTAAATGACACACTAGATCAAATGGATTTAATTGATATCTACAGAGCATTTCATCCCAAAGCAGCAAAATATACATACTTTTCAAATGTACATGGAACGTTTTCTAGGAGAGACCACATATTAGCACACAAAACAGTTCTCAATAAATATAAGACTAAAATCATACCAAGCATCTTCTCTGACCACAATGCCATGAAACTAGAAATCAATCACAAGAAGAAGACTGAAACACACACAAAGACATGGAAGCTAAGTAACACGTTATTAAACAATGAGTGGGTCAACAACAAGAGCAAGGAAGAAATCAAAAGACACCCTGAGACAAATGAAAATGAGGAAACAACAATTCAAAATCTGTGGGACACAGGAAAGCAATTCTAAGAGGGAAATTCAAAGCATTACAGGCATAACTCAAAAAACAAGAAAAAGTTCAAATAAACAATCTAACTAAATTGAAAAAGAACAAACAACACCCAATATGAGTAGAAGGAAGGAAATAAGAAAGATCAGAGCAGAAATAAATGACAGAGTCTAAAAAAAAAAAAACAATACCAAAAATCAGTGAAGCCAGCAGCTGGGTTTTTGAAAAGATAAACAAGACCGATAAACCTTTAACCAGACTCATGAAAAAAAAAGAGAGGACCCAAATGAATAAAATCAGAAATGAAAGAGGAGGAATAACAACTGACATCAAACAAATACAAAGGACTGTAAGAAAATACTATGCCAAAAAATGGACAACCTGGACAAAATGGATAAATTCCTAGAAACATACAACCTTTCAAAACTAAATCAGGAAAAATCAGAGAATCTGAATAGACAGATTACACCTGATGAAATTGAAGCAGTAATCATAAATAAACCCCCACAAAAACCCTGGACCAGATGGCTTCCCAGGTGAATCTTACCAAACATTACAAGAAGAACTAACACTCCTCCTTCTCAAATAATTCTAAAAAAATTCAAGAAAAGGGAAGACTCCCAAACTCATTTTACGAGGCCAGCATTGTCCTAATTCCAAAACCAGATAAAGACACTACAAAGAAAGAAAATTATAGGCCAATATCCCTGGTGAACACAGATGCGAAAATATTCAATAAAATATTAGCAAACCGAATACAAAAATGCATCAAAAAGATCACACACCATGATCAACTGAGATTCATTTCAGGAATCAAGATTGGTACAACATTCACAAATCAATAAATGTGATTGCCATATAAACAAAACGAAGGCTAAAAACCACATGATCATATCAATAGATGAAGAAAGAGTATTTGATAAAATCCACCACCCATTTATGATAAAAACTCTCAGCAAAGTGTGATGAAAGGGAACATGCCTAAACATATTAAAGGCCATACATGACAAACCCACTGCCAGCCTCAAACACAGCAGGCAAACACTGCAAGCATTCCCCTTAAGATCGGGAACAAGGCAGGGATGGAAGTCCTAGGCATGGCAATCAGAAAAGAAGAAGAAATAAAAGGCATCCAAATATGAAAGGAAGCAGGAAAGCTGTCATCATTTGCAGATGACATGATACTGTACAAAGAGGGCCCCAAAGAAACTACCAAGAAACTAATAGAACTGATAAATAATTTCAGCAAAGCAGCAAGATACAAAATTAACATCCAGAAATCAGTTGCATTTTATATGCCAATAATGAACTAACAGAAAGGGAAATTAAGAAAACAATCCCATTCACAATTGCTACAAAAAGAGTAAAATACCTAGGAAGAAACTTAACCAAGGATGTAAAAGACCTGTGCTCAGAAAATTATAAGACACTGAAGAAAGAAATTGAAGAAGATCAAAAAAGTGGAAGCACATACCATGTTCATGGATAGGAAGAAGTAACATCATTAAAATGTTCATACCACCCAAAGCAATCTATAGATTCAACACAATTCCTATCAAGATTCCAATGATGTATTTCAAAGAACTAGGACAAATATTTCAAAAATGTATATGGAACCACAAAAGGTCCTGCACAGAAACAGCGATGCTGAGAAACAAGGACAAAGTTAGAAGAATCACACTACCTAGTATCAAACAATACTATGAGACCTTAGTAATCAAAACAGACTGGTACTGGCATAAAAACAGACACATAGATCAATGAAAAGAATAGAGAGCACAGAAATAAACCCACACCTTTATAGTTGATTAATATTTGACAAAGGAGGCAAAAACATACAGTGGGGTAAAGGTAGTCTATTCAATAAATGGTGTTGGGAAAATTGGACAGATACATGCAGATAAATGAAACTAGACCACCTTCTTACACCACGCACAAGAATAAATTCAAAATGGATCAAAGACTTAAATATTAGACCCGAAGCCATTAAAAAAAAAAAAAATCACTGAAGAAAGCAGCAGCAACAAAATATCAGGCATTGCTCACAGCAATATTTTATTAGATATATCTCCCCAGACAAGAGAAACAAAAGAAAAAAATAAACAAATGGGACTGCATCAAACTAAAAAAGTTTTGCACAGCAAAGGAAAACATCAACAAAGTAAAAAGACAACTCACAAAATGGAAGAACATATTCATCTGATAGAACCGATATATCTGATAAGGGGTTAATATCCAAAATTTATAAAGAACTTACAAAACTCAACACCAAAAAATAACCAACCAATTAAAAAATGGGCAAAAGACCTGAATAGGTACTTCTCCAAAGAAGACCTACAGATGGCCAACACACAGATGAAAAGATGCTCAATGTTAGTAATTATCAGAGAAATGCAAATTAAAACCACAATGAGATCCCATCTCACACCTGTCAGAATGGTTATCATCAATAAATCAACAAACAAGTGCTGGTGAGGATGTGGAGAAGGGGAACACTTTGCACTGTTGGTGGAAGTGCAGATTGGTGCAGCCACTGTGGAAAGCAGTATGGAGATACCTCAAAAAATTACGAATGGATCTGCCTTTTGACCCAGCAACCCCACTTCTGGGAATACATCTAAAGGAACCTAAAACAGTAACTCAAAAGAACATAAGCACCCATATGTTCATTGCATCACTATTTACAATTGCCAAGATTTGAAAGCAGTCCAAGTGTCCATCAGTAGATGAGTGGATAAAACAACTGTGGGACATTTACACATTGGACTACTACTCAGCTGTGAAAAAGAAGAAAGTTTTACCCTTTGTGACAGCATGGATGGACCTTGAGAAAATTATGCTAGTTGAAATAATCCAGTCAGAGAAAGACAAATACCATATGATTTCACTGATATGTATAATCCAATGAACAAACTGAACTAACAAGGAAAATGGGGACAGACTCACAGATGGAGAGCAGGATGACAGCTGAGGATGGGGAGGGGAGGGGAGGTGAGGGAGTGGAGGGATTGAGCAAAAAGAAAAAGGACTCATGGACATGGACAACAGTGTGGTGATTGCTGGGGCAGGGGGAGGTATAAAGGGACTAAGTGGTAATGGGAAAAAATACAGTAAAGATTAAATTTTTAAAAAAAGAAAAAAAACAAAAATGTCAACATTATAAAAGGTATCTAACTGAAATTTAACAAAAACATACTTAATGGAGAAAATGTAACCACATTCCTGTGGGGTTGAAAATAAAGTCATGTCTCCCTCTCCTCCATCCAATGAGAGTCAACGTTTAAGCCAGCAGTAAAGGTCCTGGCCAATATACAAAACTAGACAATTATTAGGACTAAGAGTTTTCAGCAAGATTGTTGAATCAACAAAAGAAATCAATCAACAGTGTGACAGTACACTAGAAGTAGCAAATTTTTTAAAAGGCACTGTTTACTATAAAAAATGGAAATTACTAAATATCTAAAAAATGGATTAACAACAATTAAAAACTTAAGCTCAATTGGAGAACAGAAAAAGACCTGAGAAGAGCTATACCTTATTCATTCAGACAATTTAACGCTGTAAAAACATCAATTTTCTCCAAATTAATCTAAATTCAAATCAGTTCCAAATGAACTCCCAACAAGAACTTTTGGGTAATCTGACAAACTGATTCTGAAATTTATGTTAAACAAAATATCCACAAATATTTAAGAAAATACTGGCAAAGTGCAGGGAGTCTTGCCTTACTAGACATCACTTACAAAATCATTGTTACAAGTGTTGTAACAGAATGGGAGCAGACTAATAAATCAACTGACTACACTAAACGTCACTGAGACTCACTCACCTGTCAGGCCACTTCTCTTCTATACCACCAAAGTCTTACATATGCATGGGTCTGAACCATGAGGTTAACACAGTGAAGTTTATTTTAATTACTGTTATGTTTAGACGTTAAGTCTTCCAGTCTAGGGAGATTAGCCCTGGAAAAATACTGAAACTTAAAAGATCTAACTTCCATCTTTCCTAAGAGCATTTTCTAAAATTTCTGTCCCCAGACTCTAAATCTCCCCTCCTTCAACCACAGATTTTCCCTTTGTCTCTCTGGCAAGGAGGGCTGGGAGGAAGACAGAAACCAATCACATATCACATTTATCTTAACTTGCAAAATAGCAGCATTTTACCACATACGCAAAGCATACATACTATAGTGTTTAACAGATAGTGTTCAAAAATATTAGTTTCCTTCCTTTTTCTCCAGGTACCTAGCTTGATGCCTCTCTCTATAACTTCACAACTAGCTGATGCCCTAATTTCTAAGGACAGAGTTAATGAGGGCAAAATGCAGCACATGCGGAGGGTGCCATAGGAAACAGAGCTCTTTCCTACAGAGCACTGGCACTCACACGTGAACATGCATCGCTCACTTGCAGAGCCTGTTAAAGCACATGTTGCTGGACTCCATTCCCAGAGTTTCTGATCACTAAATTTGGGGCGAGTGGCTTTTCTGACAACTTTTTGGGTGGTGCTGATACAGCTGTCCACAGGCCACATATGACAAACACTGTCCTCTAAAGCACATGATCTCAAGTGAAGGCAACTTTGCTCTCCAGGGGAAATGAAGCAGTGAATGGAGAGGTGGGAAGGACAGAGAACACTGGCATCTGCATCTATCTCGTAAATACAGAGCAAGCACGTTGCTAAACATCCTGTCATGCCCAGGACGGCTCCCCACAGCAGAGAATTACCACGCCAAAAACATCAGTGGTGCTGAGGCTGAAAAACCCTGCTACAGAGTAAAACAAAACTTCCTCCAAATAAATGATCTGACTGAGAAGTTGGTGAAAGGCCCTCAGTGTGTTTCAGAAATTTGACATGGAATAAATAATTCAAAAAATTGTATTTTTCTTCAAGTATAGATAACTGAATTTTACTCATCCACAGCAAAATGAAGTTTTAGAAATATTAACATTTAAAGGTACACTGGCCTACAATAAGAAATAAGCATTAATGTAACATTATTGGTAGATTTCTAGTAAAAGAAAATGAATCAACATTCATTTTCAAGGACAAGAAAATTATTATATTAAAAACTATCTTCCTTGAAAAATAATGATCAGCCATGTTCATTTCTTAAACTGAGTGAAAAATAAAAAACTGTTCATTTCCCTGTTTTATATATTCAGCATAGATGAAATGTTTTATAAGTTTGTTTTAAGAAAAAACAGTGATTACACGAGCAATCAGCATGAGCAGTATGAGTCTGAGGAAAGTGTACTTTATGCACATGTGCATGTGTGTACACACACAACCACACACCACACACACACACACACACACACACACAAATGAACTTACTCCAGTAGGTTGAAAAATAAGTCCATCCATTTCATGGCTGACTTCTTTGGCAAAATTTCCTTCAAGTAGCTATAAAATAAATACAATTAAATAATCACTTTTAAAGTATTTTAAACTTCTGTAACCTTTATAAAAACTTTCTTAAATTTCAAGAACTGAAATACAAAATGGGAAAGAGGGATAGTCCAGAGGAACATAGGTTAACATAAGTTATTTTTAAATATGTAAAGATTTCCATTCCATGGAGGGCTAGATACCTTGAGTAACAGTCCTAACTACATCAGACAAAATGATGAACAAAATACTAAAACATATTTTAAATGCACTGCTGAGCCAGCAAAAAGGAATTTTCATATGGATTAAAATTCACTGTAGATTAAAAGCACTGGTCTCAATGACAAAGTAAAAATAGAAATTCTGGGAAGTAATAAATAAAGGAAATTAACAAATAAACACACAGCCCTGACAGGTGTGGCTCAGTTGGTTGGGTATCATCCCCCAAAGTGAAAGGATGCCAGGTTCAATTCCCAACCAGGGCACATGATTAGGTTGCAGGTCCAGTTCCCGGGGGGTGCAGGTGAGAGGGAACCATCAGTGTTTCTCTTTCACATCAATGTTTCTCTCCCTCTCATTCTCCCTCCCCTCTCTCTAAAAATAAATAAATCGAATATTTAGAAAATAAATAAATACACATATACAACAAAGGAGACAACAGAAAGACCTGCTTGGGGACAGAGGGATGAGGGTGGGAGAGACCCTCTGAGAAGCTGCAACGACAGCTAGCTCAGGTATGGAGAACGCAATCCGAAAATACATTACCTGTGTTTTTCCCAATCCCTCAAGCAGAAAAAAATTTAACCTTTCTTTTTTGTCTTACTTTATCTTTTTTTGTCTTATATTCTTCAAGCACAGAATTTCATTACAAGGGATATACAGTACCAAATACAAATAACAGTTTTCTCAGTGTCTTATCTACTCAAGAGCAGAGTTATATACCCAATGCTCTCCTATTATTTCTGAGCAAGTAGTTTCTTTTAATTGAATTTATTGGGGTAACATTGGTTCACAAACACCATACAGGTTTCAAGTGTACAACTGAATAAAACATCTGCACACTGTATCATGTGCCCACCGCCCCGAGGTCGTCTCTTTCCACCCTCATTTTACCCCCGTCTGACCACCTCCACCCGGCCACCACCACACTGTTGTCTGTGTCTATGTGTTATGTACATATGTTTTTTGGTTACTCCCTTCCCTCAGATAGCTGTAAGTCTGTTCCATGTGTCCATGCCTTTGTTATTATTCTGTCAGTTTATTTTGTTCATTACGGTATTTGTCTCTCTCTGACTGGCTTATTTCACCTAATAATCTCCAGGCCCATCCATGCTGTTGCAAAAGGTATGATTTCCTTCTTTTTTACGTCTGAGTAGGATTCCATTGTGTAAACGTAACACAGATTTTTAATCCACAATCCACTCATCTACTGATGGACACTTAGGCTGTTTCCAGATCTTGGCTATTATAAATAATGCTGCAATGAACACTGGGATGGGGGGGAGGCATATATTCTTTGGATTTCATGTTTCAGGATTCTTAGGATATATTCCCAGGCGTGAGAGCACTGGGTCAAAAGGCAGCTCCATTTTTAATATTTTGAGGAAACTCCATACTGTTTACCACCGTGGCTACACCAGTCTGCATTCCCCCATGCAGTGCATAAGGATTCCCCTTTCTCCACATCCTCACCAGCACTTGTTTTTTGTTGATTTATTGATGATAGCCATTCTGTCAGGTGTGAGGTGGTATCTCACTGTGGTTTTAATTTGCATCTCTCTGATGATTAGTAACACTGAGCATCTTTTCATATGTCTATTGGCCATCTGTATGTCCTCTTTGGAGAAGTATCTATTTGGGCCCTTTGCCCATTTTTTAATTGGATTGTTTGGGTTTTTTTGGCATTGAGCCATATAAGTTCTTTATAAACTTTGGCTATTAACCCCATATAAGAACTGAAAATCAAAGAGCAGGAGTAAAGATGTTTTGAAAAAACTTATAGAACACAGAAAATCAGTAAGAACACAAACACTGAAACAATCTGACTTAGCTGAAAATTATAGGACAGTCCACCCAACAAGAGAAGGAAACACAATTTTTCCCAAGTGCATACAACACATTGATAGGTCCAAGTAATATGAAGAATATTTTCTGACCACAATGAATTAAATTATATTTCAGTAAGAGAAAGATATCTAGAAAGTCCCCAGTGTTTAGAAACTTAATAACACACTTCTAAATAACACATCAATAAAAGAAAAAATTAAAAGGAAAAAATTTAAATATTTCGTACTGAATGAAAATGAAAATACAGTAATTGAGATTTGAGGGGTATAGCTAAAGTGTGCTTACAGGAATATTTACTGTACTAAATGACTGATTAGAAAAGAAGAAAGGTCACAAGTGAGAATCAGCTTCCACCCTAAGAAACTAGGATTACAGACACAAGAAAGAGCCACTTGGCCTCAGATTGTATCACCAATGAAGAGGACCACTTTCCCTGAACCTCAGACCTAGACATTGTTGAAGAGGCTCAGGGCTCACTAGATGACGGAGAAGTTGATGAAATGTCTCACCAGTTTTTAAAGATGGAAGTTGTGGTTGGAAAACAGTATGTCTAACTTAAAATTTTAAAGTAGGAAGAAGAGCCAGGGATAAGTTGCCAAAGTCAAAGTGACTAAATTAGAGTAAAGTCATTGAGACTAAATTTCAAAGAAATAGTGAGGCCAGGCTTATTATAAACAGGTCAAATCAAACACAGGCAAGTTGCATTAAGCAGGGACAATGGGCAGCCTTTGAGAGGAGAGTTTAAGTCAGACACAGTCTCCAAGGAAGGAGTAGTTACCAAGGAACCAAAAAGGGTTAAAGACTTAGTTAAATATCATGGCTTGAAAGGTCAGGTTTTATTTTAATAATTTAAATATCAAATAATTTTAAAACTCACTTTGGTATTCTTTTGTCTCTAATATTATATTCCAAAATAGAATGTCCTATCCTTTTCAGCTCGCCTATTTTTTTCTCTTCTATATTTTAAGTAAAACTAATTTATGAAATGTACTGGTGTTCTTATGTAAGAAGTGCTAAGGTTTTCTTAGATAATTTGTTGGATGGTAACATCTCAATAAAAATATAATTTCATTCAGTGCTCCTTAGGGTAGTAGATATTTCCTGACTACCTACCAATGCTGGAAACCCACCTAGCAGCAGGATACCTGGGGACCCAATGATAATACAAGCCCAGGCCAATCTGCCTAGGCTTAAAATATAAATAGTAGACATAATATATCAAGTAGTAATTAATAAAGCATGATAGTATTTTATAAAGTTTTACTTATAAAATTTATATTTGCTTATCTATAAATATAATGGCATCATGAACACCATCACAAATATCCTACAGAAGGCATGTAACTTTCCATTGGTGGAACTGACTAAGATTATACCAGGTGATTGACTGGCATTCACACTTTACATGTCTATAAATCAGGAAGTAATTGAAAACCAAATCATTATAAATGCATAAGCAGAGAAAGATA
>VMDR010033149.1:0-11457 GCA_007922815.1 Macrotus californicus
ACCATTTATGCTTCTTATTCCCTGTACCTTTTCCCCCTCTCTCCCCACCCTCTCCCCTGATGATAACCCTCCATGTGATCTCCATTTCTGTGATTCTGTTCCTGTTCTAGTTGTTTGCTTTGTTTTTGTTTTAGGTTCGGTTGTTAATAACTGTGAGTTTGTTGTCATTTTACCATTCCTATTTTTGATCTTCTTTTTCTTAGATAAGTCCCTTGAACATTTCATATAATAAGGGCTTGGTGATGATGAACTCCTTGAACTTGACCTTATCTGGGAAGCACTTTATCTGCCCTTCCATTCTAAATGAAAGCTTTGCTGGGTAGAGTAATTTTGGATGTAGGTCCTTGGCTTTCATGACTTGGAATCCTTCTTGCCAGCCCCTTCTTGCCTGTAAGGTTTCTTTGGAGAAATCAGCTGACAGTCTGATGGGCACTCATTTGTAGGTTACTGTCTCCTTTTCTCTTGCTGCTTTTAAGATTCTCTCTTTATCTTTCATCTTGGGTAATGTAATTATGATGTGCCTTGGTGTGTTCCTCCTTGGGTCCAACTTCTTTGGGACTCTCTGAGCTTCCTGGACTCCCTGGAAGTCTATTTCCTTTGCCAAATTGGGGAAATTCTCCTTCATTATTTGTTCAAATAAGTTTTCAATTTCTTTCTGTTCCTCTTCTCCTTCTGGCACTGCTATGATTCGGATGTTGGAATGTTTCAAGATGTCCTGGAGGTTCCTAAGCCTCTCCTCATTTTTTTGAATTCTTGTTTCTTCATTGTGTTCTGGTTGAATGTTTATTTCTTCCTTCTGGTCCACCCCATTGATTTTAGTCCCGGTTTCCTTCCCATCACTGTTGGTTGCCTGTACATTTTCCTTTATTTCACTTAGCATAGCCTTCATTTTTTTCATCTAATTTGCGACCAAATTCAACCAATTCTGTGAGCATCCTGATTACCAGTGTTTTGAACTGTGCATCTGACAGGCTGGCTTTCTCTTTGTCACTTAGTTGTATTTTTCCTGGAGTTTTGATCTGTTCTTTCATTTGGGCCTTTTTTTTTTGGTCTCGGTGTGCCTTTTACATAGTAAGGGGCGGAGCCTTAGGTGTTCACCAGGGCGGAACAGCCAGGTCGCTGCGTTGTGATGCTGTTTGTGAGGGAGGGTCCGTGAGGGAACAATGTAGCTTGCTCTGCTCTCTGCCAGTTTTCAGTCACTTTCCTTGCTACCCACAGTCAAATTGGGCCCTTCTGGTGCTGATTCCCAGGTGGGTGAGCTTGTGTATGTTCTAGAAGTATGTGGGTCTCTCCAACGAGCTCTCCTGTGAGGCCGGGAGTTTCTCCCGCTGCTGCCACCTCAACCCCCACAGGTGTTTTCAGTCAGAAGTTTGAGGCTTTATTTCCCTGCGCTGGGACCCTGGGTTGCGTGGTCTGTCTCACTCCCCAGTTGTTCCTCCTGGTTTATTTGCACGTGGGTGTGGGACCACCTGGTCTGCCAGCTGCCACCTTGCCCGGTCCGTCAATTGCGCCGTGCCCACCCTGATCTGCCAGCTGCCTTACTGCAAGTCCTCTCCGTCTGGCTGTCCGTCTCCGCCCCTCCTACTGGTCTGGATGAAAGTTTCTTCTTTAACTCCTTGGTTGTCAGACTTCCATACAGTTTGATTTTCCATCAGTTCTTGTTGTTTTTTGTTTTAAAATTTGTTGTTGTCCTTCTTTTGGTTGTGCGAGGAGGCACAGTGTGTCTACCTACAACTCCATCTTGGCCGGAAGTCGAATCATGCATTTTTTAATGGGTACACAGCTTTCAGTCAATTCAGGAGGGCAATGATTTAACCCCTTATGTGTTACATAAAGAGAGCCAATTATTATAAGCATAATCCCAACTATTCACAACTTTAGAAATATCCTAGTAAAGGTGTTAATGTCAATAATCTAACGTTGGGAGTAAAGAATTCTTCATGGAATGTAAACAATTCTTCCATCAGTGATCTATCCCTAAGTGGGAGAGGTAAAGAGATCCCTGACTCCCACAAAATTGGCTTTGCTGAGGCCTTTTCTTTAAAGGATTAAGACAAGGCCAGTGAGCATCAGCTAGTCAGAGTCAATATTTAATATGTCCTTTAAAAATTGTCTTCTCTGTGCTAGGTCTCAAATAATTATTAAAAGGAAAAGAAAAGAGTATTTTAGAATTTCAATAGATGTCCTTAATTCTGGAAATGGCAGTGCTGTATTATCTGTTACCAGATAATATTAGTATTATTTATTCATCAACTGGTTTGATAAATATTTGTATATTCTTTAAAAATAAATATTTATTTAAACATTTTTAAAAAAGATTTTATTTATTTACTTTTGGAGAGAGGGGAAAAGAGGGAGAAAGAGAGCGAGAGAAACAGCAATGTGTGAGAGATACATTGATCAGTTGCCTTTCACACACCCCCAAGCAGGGACCTGGCCTTCAACCCAGGCATGTGCCCTGACCAGGAATTGAACCAGTGACCCTTAGGCTCATAGGCTGGCACTCAATCCACTGAGCCACACCAGCCAGGGCGATAAATATTTATATTAAGAAGTGCTGAACTAATGACTGAGAAGAGCATGAGAAAAAGTTTTGATCAAAATACTTTTAATAAAACATGCGAGGAATCTTTGTTAGCTAATGTTTTACATGGCCAATAAATGACTTTTCTGTGCCTCTCTGAAAAACTATCTAAAAATCAGCAGCCCTAGTTTGTTATATTCTTTGTGTATCCTCAATTTCCTGGAGATACATTATTGCAGTTTTTCAACTAGGATGAAGACGTGAAAATAGTTACAACCTATTATCATTTTATTCTCACCAAAGAAGGAGCTATATGGAAGTGGAAGGGACACACAGGCTAGTCTTTTACCTGGAAGAGATTCAAGCTAGACACTATTACAGGATAGTGAAAGGAAAGGCTTAAAATCCAGATGCAGTTGTTATACAGAAACAAACTTACTAAGAGACTTACTTATGAATTTTATGCACCAGTCATATAAATGGCTTTCTTGCTTTTCTTTGAATATATTTAACTTACACCATATGAGGGTCTTATACTTGCTGTCTCCTTCTCAACATTTGTGTCTCAGTTCAATGTCCCCTTCTAAGGGATTTTGTTGATCACTTATTTACATTACCTCCACATTCTTCTCCCCACTTATCCGCTATCTCATTATGCTGCTTTATTTTCTTTACAGCATTTAACCTTATCTGAAAGTACAGAATTTATTTTTGTCTACGTATTTATTTTTCTTTTGACCTCAAAAGTATAAACTTCCAGGAAGCTGGGGTTGCCTGTCTTATTTGCTGTGGGTTCTCAGCACGCACGCAAAAAAGAGATAACACACCACAGATGCTCAATAAATATTCGTTGGATGGTGCATCAATAAAAACCACCACTGTAAAGAAAATGAGCATCAATATTCTGTTCATGCTTATTTTTGAGTCCTTTAAAATATTTCTATTCTGGTTATCTATTACTTCATACCGACCACACCAAACTTAGTACCTTAAAAGAGCAATCATTTCATTATGCTCACCTTACTGTGGGTCAGGTCAGAGTATATAGGCAGGCCATGGCTAGGTGATTTTCGTGTTCTACGCAGTGTTGGCTGGGGTCACTTAATGGAATTCCACTAGCATCTGGTAAGGTGGATCTAAGATGGCTTCACTTTGAATTCTGGCACCTGTGGGAGATGCCTATAAACCTGGGCTCAGCTGGCCCCTTGGGAGTTGCTCTCTTCTTAAAGCATAAGCCTGGAGCTGGCATAGTATTGTGTCTACCATTTCTTTGGTCAAATTAGTTACAGACCAGCCTGAGTTCAGGTGAGGAGTATCAAAGCATATGCAGTCCCTTTTAATATTTCTGAGATACAATATTTCCAAGCAAATGTTCCTAAAGTAAACAATCCAGCCCTGACTGGTATGGCTCAGTTGGTTGGGCTGTGTCCTACAAACCAGAAGGTCACAGGTTTGACTCCTGGTCAAGGCACATAACTGGGTTGTGGGCTTGGTCCTTGTAGGGATGTGTGCAGAAGGCAACAGGTTGATATCTCTCTCCCACATCAATGTGTCTCTCCTTCTCTTTCTCCCTCCCTTCTCTCTAAAATCAAAAATAAAACTAAATTTAAAAAAATTGTTAAAAAAGAAGAAAGAAAACAATTCAACAAATTAAATTCAGCATCTTTTTGGAAGTGATAGACTTCTGATCGAAGTGTCACCTAAATTCAAGGAAGGCTTCTAAATGCTAATAAATATAAAAGTTAAAAGTGATATAATGTAAAAGATATATAAAACTTCTTATACTATGCCGAACACCTGAAATTAATACAAAAGAATATTTAATGTATACTGTAATTAAAAATAAAATAAAACCTTTTAACATACAGCTTATTTGCTTATTTAAACACAATAAACATTGTAAATTGGTTCAGGCCCTCTGAAATTAAAAGCAAAGATTCATATATGAATTCCAGGTAAAGAAACCAGCAAATGCAAAATGTGTTAATATTATTTTTGGGATTACAGTGGTGATAAAGGGATATGAAATTATAGTTTTTATGTAATGTGGATAAATCTTCCTTATGTAAATATTACATGTGATTGCTATGATGGGCATAACTAATATAAGTATTGAAATTACTACTGAGGGGGCAAATA
Organism: Macrotus californicus; assembly: GCA_007922815.1. NCBI lineage: Eukaryota > Metazoa > Chordata > Mammalia > Chiroptera > Phyllostomidae > Macrotus > Macrotus californicus. The sequence goes on from VMDR010033149.1 coordinate 4,664, forward strand.
GGTTTGTTATTTTTATTTGGAGTCCCACCAGTATTTCAGCTACTGACACAAATGGATAATTCCTACCCTACAAAAGTTTGGAAAAACCATACTGATATACATGAAGGCATGAATTGTCAGTTTTTGCATACTTTTTTGGTAAATAACAATTTTTACTTTCTGTTATTAGATTCACAATCTGATGCTTTTATTAAACTATATTTAGAGCACACAGTTCCCAAAATGATTGTGTGTGTGCTTGGTGGATAGGAGCAGGAGGGATGGAAATATATTATGAGGGTGTTTTCGTGTATAAACGATGGTGTGATGTGGTTGTTGCAATGTGTCTAATTTCCTTGCTGTGTTATAATTAGCATGTAGAGGGAATATAGGGTAGTGATAACAATGTTAGCTCCACCAGGGGGAGAATTATTTGTAGGCCACGAGCTAAAATTATACTTTGGGAATGAACTTGTTCACAATTTGAGTTTTTGTATGAGTGGCTTTAAATTCATCCTAGTTGAAATTTGCTGAGCTTCTTGAATGCTAATATTTATGTCTTCCATCAAATTTGGGGGGTTTCTGCCATGATCTTCAAGTATTGTCTGCCAACCACTCTGGCCTGGGCAGGGTGTAGCCCTCTCTCTTGGGGAAGGTGTTGTGAGGGGCTCTCATTGTGCCCTTGCTTGCTGGCCCCCCTTTTATTTCAAGAGTGGGCAGTGCAACTTCCTCTCAGGCCCATTTACATAATCTGTGTGAGGAGATTTCCATATATGGATTCATATTTGGATTCACATGTGGATTCATGTATGGATTCGTATCAACAAAAATTTAGGTGATGTGTCTGCTATGTACATTTTTCTGGGGGAGTAGGTTCATAATTCTTATTAATCTCTCAAAAGAGGATGTAATGACCCCTCTCCTCCCCAATTAAGTATTTCCAAGGAAAATTGGAAAGTAGTTAAAATCATGTTTGGAATTATCTCCCTTGATAATGCCTAGCCTTGCATAATTAATAATGATAATAATAGCTGGCTTAAAATTATTATTTGCTTATGTGCCAGGAACAGTTCCATAACAAGCCTATAAAGTAGTACTATTACCCATATTACAGATGAACAAACTGAGACACAGTAAATCGCCCATGGTCATCCAACTCCCAAGTGGTGGGGCTGGGAACCCTAGCATATGGGCTTCAAAGGGACCCACGGAATGAGGCCCTGTACAGGAGAAATAGTTTACTCCTTTGTAAACTGGGGAAAATAATAGTAGCCAGTGTCATTGTGGGGATTAAATGAGCCAAAGTAGGATAGTCCATAGCTGTAAGCCTAACACAGATTACAGCGGGCGCTTAATAAGTACCAGCTCTGCATTCTTTGCCATTGTGTTCCAGAGGCTCTGCTATCTTTCACTGTAGAGATATCGGTGTGATAAAGGGCAAGTCCTAACAGAGGTGGCTGGTTAAGGATTTGAAAGTCTAGGGTTTAAACTGGAGATACTGCTCTTCCCACTAAACTCCTTAGGGTCTCATGTTTTCTCCTAAAATTGTATGCAGATGTCACACTCTATTCCACAATCCCGTTGCTCATCTAGTAATATAAAATTCGTTTACTCCAAAAGATTTTGGAATCATTGTTTTTCTAGGAAGATCACCGTGTGGACACTGCTCTTTGAGACATGTGGCAGCGCAGGTTTGGGAACCGGAAGGCCTAGATTCCTAGTCTGGTTTAGTTTCAGAATAAGGCCAGACTCCTTAGGATGTCCGGGCCTCATATTTTTCGTTTATAAAATGCAGTGGATGATGATGGCTAGGTGGTTTTACCAGGCTCTTTTTTTTTTGCTCTGAAACTATACACCTGGACATGGTCCTTTAGCCTGGTGATTTTCAAACTGGATCTCTATTTAAAAAAACCAATCGGTGGGTCAAACACTAAAAAAAAAATCAGAGTAAGTACAGCTTGGTGAAACTCGTGTTTCAGGGTAGATATTTAAACATATGTGTGAAACGTTCATCTAACATGTATTTCTTACTGTGGGTAGAAACATTAGAACGCTAATGCGGGGCGTGCACCGCCACCACCCCGGACAGGAAGCCGGGAGGATCCTGGTGAGCCCGCCTTTCCGAGAAAACCAATCTCGGAAACTCTAACCCCGCCAAAACCCAAAGGCGCAGCTCCGAGCGCGGGCCACGGTCCCGTCGCTCCTCGCGATGGCTGCATCCCGCGCGGCCCTGGCGTCCACGTCACACTTCCCGCCTCGGCCCCGGCCGGGGAAAGCTACGCGCCTCTGACGTCATCACTCAGCGCCGCTGTCTCCACCTCCTTTCACTTCGACGGAGAAGTTGTTGGCGCGAGTGGATCCCCATCCCCGGTAACGGATTCCCCAGCTTGCCGGCCTGCGCGCCCGCGCTTTAACCCTTGGGCTGCGATGGTGAGCCCCAGGGGGAGACTGAGCGGCTCCGGGGCTTGGGAAGAGTTTGCAGGCTGGGTGTGGACAGGGCACTCTTGGGATGGAGGGGTGTGGGGGGACGGCGGTGCGTGGCTCTGGAGGGGAGCAAGGCACAGACCGTGCATTGGCTCAGACCTTTCCTGGGACCGCGGGCTCCAGCTCTCGGCCGCAGCCAGCTCGCAGGATTTTTGGTGCTTCGCGGCAGTTTGACACTTTCCCACTCTGGGGAGAAGGGAGGAAGGAAGAGAGACTTGAAGGTGATTTGGGGGGGAGGGGGGACGGCGGTAAAGTTGTTTACCTGTTTAGCATTGCCCAAACCTCAATTTGCGTCCTATCTGAAGCGTTTGAGTCTCGTTAAAACTTTAGGTCAAAAGGAGAGAGAACGTAACAAACTTTCCTTTCTTATGGGTAAGTTATCTCAGGCCTTCAACTTTTGTCAATAACAGCTTCACGAGCTCATCACATAGGCATTTTGAGACCAAGGGTGTGGGGAGGGTGTTTTGTCTTGCTGAGGTCACAGAAGTCAAAGGGTTAATAGGGTTAACCAGGGATGAGGGTGGGTGGGGATGGTGGGGACAACACCGCTGGTAAAACAGATGTCATACATTTGACAGCTACCATCGCTTATCACCTGATGTTAAAAATCTTTTAAAAAAGCACCCAGAAACCTCTGCATAATTGTGCATAAAGCATTTAAATTAAGAGAGAAATAATTATGGAACCGTCAAAACAGACATTCACGCTGATAGGGCAATAGATCCAGGTCTGTGTTCGAACTATTTTAGTTTAAAGAGCATCTTATGATGTTTCATTAAGGCAGAGCCTACTTAATAATTAGACATAATTTTTTTTCAATCATTCTTTAGTTTGTCATTCTGGGGGTTGGGGGAAGGCATTTTTTTATGCCAAATTGGGAAACCTTGCAGCCCTTTTGTTTCTATTCCAAGAAGGATAAAATAGTGATTATAGCCCCCTTTCACGTGTCTTCTTCAGGTGTGTGAGCTGCTTTTTTCATGTACCTTTTCTCATTTAAACCTCACAGCAATCTAGTTTTACAGATGGTAAAGGAGGCTTTCAGAGTTTCAACCATTTGTCATACAACTAATTGTAGAATTAGAACCTAGGGTTTTCTGACCACTAGTTTATACCGCCTCCCTACAATGGTCATAATTACATTTTGAACGTTAGGCACTAGGGGATTGTGGAAAGTGGATGAGATCTGGAGTCTTGAAAGTGAGAATGAGGAGATGTTTTAGTCTTGCTCCGCCATTTAATAGTTTTGTGGTTGGGGAAATGGCTTAGCTTTACACTCTTTAAGCCTCCATTTTCTTACCTGTAAAAGTCGGGGAAATGCAACTGCCTTAAATGCAACAGATTGTCTCGGCGATTAAACAAGATAATATGTGTAAAGCTTCCATTCTGGTGCTGCTGGCATGTGGTAGGCGTTCAGCCACCTGGTAGTAATGATCTAATTTCAGGCAGGACTCTGTAGGGAACATTACCTAGGGTTAAGGCGCATCGAAGAAACCTCTGCTGTTGTCAGACATGGCAAACAGCAGCTTGTGTAGTCGGCTTTCATTCAGTCCTTCTCACCTGTTCATCAGGGTGCTTTAAATTGTGGTTCTTTTTTTCCCCTTAGGATTCCTTTTCACGGTGCAGATGAGGAATAAAGCCTTTCTAAGAAAAAGAGTCAAGTTAGTTAGTTTTGCTCTTTGTTAATGGGGAACAGCAGTTCATGTTCAATAAAGTAGAGAAGAAGTTTGGATTATATTGGTATTTAGTCTTTCTGTTTCTAGTACAAAAATTAGCAAAACCTTAGGACGAAATTTTGGTCAACAGCTGTTTATTGGCCATTTGTATACAAGTTACAGTGCAGCAGTCCTTGACTTTTGTTTGGGTCATACTCCCCTTTGATAATGTGCATGGTATGCAAATTTTCTGCTCATAGAAATGTATTTGGGCACATACACTAGTTTAGGGGATTTCCATATTTTCTGAAGCCTTTTTGTATACACAAGGTTAACATCTCTTTCCCCAGGAGCTTCATTTTTTCCTCAAATATTTTTTCAATGAAAAGTTATGAATAAAATACTATATCCACAAAATAGAATACTATGCAGTCATTAAAAATGAAAAAGAGCTGGCCAGGGCTGGGTGGTTCAGTGGGTTGGAATGTCATCCTGTACACCAAAACGTGGATGCAATTCCCGGTCAGGGCACATACCTAGGTTGTGGGTTCCATCCCCAGTTGGGGTGAGTGCAGGAGGCAACCAATCGGTGTTTCTTTCTCTCCCTTTTTCTAAAATGGAAAAAAGAAAGAAACAAAACTATATCCTCAGGTAAGGACTAAAACAACAATAGGAAAACTTTATGCCCTGATATGAAACAATTGCTAAGCTAATTAGGTGAAAAAAGTAAGATGCCGGAAATATGTGATGTATAATACCAGTTTATACAGTAAAAGAGAGAAAAGAACATGTACATATTTGCTTGAAGATACATAAAATCTCGAAGAAGACACAACTAATCGATAGCATTTGTTGCCTGCACAGACGGGACATATGGTACATGTCTGAGAGGCAGGGTGGGGGGAAGCTTACTCTTGAATTTTGAACCATGTGACTATAATGTCTATTAAAGAAAGAAAATTGAAAATAAAAAGAATACAGGCTTAGCTCATCTTTTTGTACTTTGCTTTATTGCGCTTCGCAGATGTTTTTTTACAAATTGAAGGCAAGACCCTCTCCCAGCAAAAAGATTACGATTCATTTGATTGTGATGCTTTTCTGTGGTGGTCTGGAACTGATCCCACAATAGATAAGTAGCCATGTAAACAATTTGGATTGCTACGAGGATTTAATCAACTGATCAAAATGCAAATAAAACCCGAGAGAGGCCATTTTTAAGAAGTCAGTATATGTAAATCATTGACTGGTGTAATTATTTATTGAAAATACAAAAATAAGGTTTAATTAAACACACGAGAGACTTATGTGATAGTCTCTGAAGAGCTGTCAGGTAAGTCAAAATACATTGACATTTGAGCTGTTTCATTGCCCCACCCGAGGGGACACCTTTCACTTCTTAGATTATGAATGCCTCCCCTGGAACAGTGCTGTGACCTTACGGCTTTTGTCATATATACTATACTTGGTGTATAAGACCTCTGCCTACTTCTCCAATCTCTGTCTTTTAAGGGTGTTAAGCTGGTTCTGTCTTGGTTTTTGTTCTTGCTGTTTCCTCTCCTTGGAATAGTCTTCCTCTAGATGCCTGCATGTCTCTGCCTTTTGCATTCAAGCTTCTTTTTAATTTTTTTTATTTTTAATGACTCAAACAAAAAAGACCTAAAAACGCAGCTTTTGGAAGAGCCATTTGTTATTGCCAGTCTTGTACCTCTCTTCGAACTTGACCTTGGCCTCCTGTTGGGCCTTGCGTTTCAGAGCAGGGTCTCTGAAGATGTCCTTGTTGATGAGTTTTATCCAAGGGAATATCCCCAGAGTATCTTGTGGGCATGAGGTGATTGTAGTTTTAAACTTTCACAAAAGACTTAATCTTGGACCTCTTGGTGATTTTCTTGCCCGTGGCAGCTGCTACCTTGCGGGGATGGCGGTCAGTGCCAGCCACCACAGCATGGCTCGTAGGGGTGGTCTGATGTGCCATCATCAATGTTCTTCACGATGACCGCTTTGTGTACAGAGCATCGTCCAGCCAGGACCAGCAACGCCTTCCCGGGCTTTGTAAACTTACCCGTTTCGACAGCAGCCAACTCCAAGTTTCAGTCATCACTGCCCCGGAGCTTTTGGTGTCATAGCTAAGAGACCGTTGCCTAATCCGAGGTCATGAATATTTGTGCCTGTGTTTTCTTCTAAGAGTTTTATAGTTTTGGCTCTTCTATTTAGGGTTTTGGTTCATCTTGTGAGTTAATTTTTTTTAAAATATATTTTATTGATTATGCTGTTACAGTTGTCCCATCTCCTCCCCACCCCCTGCCCTGCACACCCCTTCCCTACATTCCCCCTCTTTAGTTCATGTCCATGGGTCATATATATGAGTTCTTTGGCTTCTCTGTTTCCTATACTATTCTTAACCTCCCCTTGTCTATCTTCTACCAACCATTTATGCTTCTTATTCCCTGTACCTTTTCCCCTTCTCTCCCCACCCACCCCCCGATGATAACCCTCCGTGTGATCTCCATTTCTGTGATTCTGTTCCTGTTCTAGTTGTTTGCTTAGTTTGTTTTTGTTTCTGTTTTAGGTTCAGTTGTTAATAGCTGTGAGTTTGTTGTCATTTTACTGTTCCTATTTTTGATCTTCTTTTTCTTAGATAAGTCCCTTGAACATTTCATATAATAAGGGCTTGGTGATGAT